>CABFPE010000013.1:702204-740295 GCA_900660155.1 Hofstenia miamia
TAGTTTATAAATATACTTGTGATGATTGTAAGAAATCATACATCGGTGAAACCATCCGTCATTTTGATACGCGAATCAAAGAGCACATTAATTGCCATTTAACATCAGAAATTTTTAATCACATTCATTATATCAATATTGAAAATTTTAAGATCATTAGAAGAACAAAATATACAAAAATTGCAGAAGCCATTGAAATTAACAACATCGACAAAACAAAGGTATTAAATAAACAAATTAATCCAACTAAGTATTTATATTTATTTTAGGTTTCATTTTAAAATTTTAGTGTAGTTTATAAATTGTTAAAATATTTTTGCCGCAAATTATTTGCTGATGATGATTATATAATATAATCGAAACGTTCAATGTGTTTTCCTTTTAGAATGTATTCATTAAGTAAACTTTCAAAAAACTATATATATATATATATATGTGCTGTATGTTTTAGCTTGTAGTATCCCCCTTTGTTATTTTTTTCAGCAATAAATTTGCTTTTGCTCTTATAATGTGGGGAATTGAAATTTCCAAGTTTTTTTAATGTTGAATTTAAATTATTAAGTATTTGAGTTTTGTTGGTTACAATCGTATTACTGATTTTTAATTCATTTATTTCGGATGAAAGTCCTTTAAATTTTCATATAAATTTATGGACATATCGCCATTTTTCTCGAGTTTAATTTAATTGATTAAGAAATTTTTGCAGAGCTATAGTTAAATTTTTTGTTCTTATTTGCTTAATTACTTTTTGTGATCTTTCATAATTGGTCCAAATAGTCTTTGTCGGCTCGGATTTTGCAAAATCAAATAATTCTCATTTAATTGATACTAACTAGTTCACGGACTTTAATATCGTTGTTGTTTTAAAAAGGAAATTTAATTGCTTTTATCTTAAATCTTCACTTCTTAATTGGGGCAACGGTGTTTAATGCCTTGAAGATTTCTTTTTCAATGAAATTAATCATTTGAGGTCCAGAATTTAATGTGTAAATATAGTTAAATGGGGTGTTTTTAGGGCCTTTTGCATTTTCTCATCTGAAAAAGATAAATAGTCTCTTGCATTTATGATTTTAAATTGCTTGCTTTTAGTAGTTTTATTACTAATATATGTACACAGTTCATGATCACTAAATGATTCAAACATTAAAGATTTGAAAGAAACTTCAGAATTAGTAAAAAAGTAATCAATTAAATTGTTCGTGCGACTTGGACAANGTAAACTTTCAAAAAAAAAATATATATATATACATGTGCTGTATGTTTTAGCTTGTAGTATCCCCCTTTGTTATTTTTTTCAGCAATAAATTTGCTTTTGCTCTTATAATGTGGGGAATTGAAATTTCCAAGTTTTTTTAATGTTGAATTTAAATTATTAAGTATTTGAGTTTTGTTGGTTACAATCGTATTACTGATTTTTAATTCATTTATTTCGGATGAAAGTCCTTTAAATTTTCATATAAATTTATGGACATATCGCCATTTTTCTCGAGTTTAATTTAATTGATTAAGAAATTTTTGCAGAGCTATAGTTAAATTTTTTGTTCTTATTTGCTTAATTACTTTTTGTGATCTTTCATAATTGGTCCAAATAGTCTTTGTCGGCTCGGATTTTGCAAAATCAAATAATTCTCATTTAATTGATACTAACTAGTTCACGGACTTTAATATCGTTGTTGTTTTAAAAAGGAAATTTAATTGCTTTTATCTTAAATCTTCACTTCTTAATTGGGGCAACGGTGTTTAATGCCTTGAAGATTTCTTTTTCAATGAAATTAATCATTTGAGGTCCAGAATTTAATGTGTAAATATAGTTAAATGGGGTGTTTTTAGGGCCTTTTGCATTTTCTCATCTGAAAAAGATAAATAGTCTCTTGCATTTATGATTTTAAATTGCTTGCTTTTAGTAGTTTTATTACTAATATATGTACACAGTTCATGATCACTAAATGATTCAAACATTAAAGATTTGAAAGAAACTTCAGAATTAGTAAAAAAGTAATCAATTAAATTGTTCGTGCGACTTGGACAAACTGTATTTCCACAACGAAGATTACAAGTGGCAGACATTTCGTTCATAAGAGTTATAGTAAATAAATTAAGGTCAACAAATATATTTAGAAAGTTATAATGATTACATGTTTCAGTATTTCATTTACTTTATAATTTAGATCTTCAACTAGATAATTTTTATTTGGATTATACTTTACACTTATCAATTCTCTTTGGAAAAAGTTCTCTATTGATTTTCTTTCTAACCACAGCGATTCAAATATTTCATGATTAAGTTCTTGTTCAATTCTACGGACTGGCTTTAGAGATTTTGGCACAATTATCATAAGTCCACCACCTCTACTTACTTGATTCTTAGCAACAACCACAAAATGTTGTCAGGCTAGTTTAAGCAAGTTAAGGTTGATATCATATTTAAGCCAAGATTCTGAAATTATGAATATTGCATTTTTTCACATTTTGAAATCAATTTTAAGAAATCATTTCTGTTTGTATTAACACTTCTTGCGTTAATATATATATATATATATATANACGTGTGCTTGTGATTATATAAAGTCTTGAAACGAGTGTAATGTGTTTCCATTTCCTAACGTGTGTTGTTTGTGTAATAATAATTTAAATTTTTTCTTAAATTGTTTATAATTGTTCAATTATTACTGAAAATTCTAGAGAATTCCAGAATTTGGTCATTGTATAACAAAATGGGCTTGGTAATTTATCTTTTGAATGAATAGTGTTGTTTCGATCTTTCAGCTTAATGTGATCATTTAAGAATACAAGCAAAGGTTGACCCTGAATAAATTTATACAAAATCATTAATACATGTGATTGAATTTGATAGAAAGTTAAAAATTTTTTCCTTGTTTCGTAACTATTGTACAATTGTGTGAATAGTTGACGGCTTTAAACAGGTAGTTGTAATAAAAGGAATGAACAGTATTGTACATGCAATATGCAAAACTCATTTATTATTTGAGTATGGTATGTGTCACCAAAGCTTTTAGATGACATAAGTATTGGATGCTAGAAGACTTTTACTGATTTTATGTAAAAGAAACTCAGCAAATTTTAATTCATAATCAATTTGAACACCTAAATATTTAACTGAATTTGTTTATTTAACGTTTTCTTCACCAACTTTTAATTCAATATCTCTATTTATAGTTGTAAGTTACTTAGGTGAAAAAACAACAAATTGTGTTTTACCTATGTTAATTTTTAGATGGTTATCTTTGAAATGTGTTCCCAATTTTTCAATGTTTGATTGCAAGATCTTTGCCGCAATGAATGCATTTTATGATTGGTTAGTAGACCGGTATCGCCAGCAGACTGATAGATTTCACAATTTTTAATGTTTGCTGATATATCATTGGCATACAATGCAAATAAAATCCGCCCTAAAACTGTGCCTTGTGGCACTCCCCAATCTGTATATAGGTAAGTAGGTTTTTCTCAATTTAACACAACTCTCTGCTTCCTATATTTAAGAAAATTATTGATTAATTTAATTGCATCCTCATGAAATCCATAGCTGTCTAATTTTCTTTCCAATATATCAAAATTCATCAAATTAAATGCCTTGCTAAGACCTAGTAAGGCATCACAACATCATTTGTTTTTGATTTATCAAGCTTTATTTGTTCAGTAATCAATAAAATAGCATTGCTTGTACTGTACCCAGGGCGAAAACCAAACTGTTTATCAGATAAAATTTTTTTGAGACAATATAATGATTGATTTGATAATATAGTAATTTTTCTAGAGTTTGCTAAATGGATGAGTTATGGCAATATGTCTATAATTTTTAAGATCATTGGGTCCTCATTTTATATATTGGTGTGATATCAGAGTTTTTAAAATATTTGGAAAATCATTATCAATAATACATTGATTAAATGCAAAGATTAGATGATCACCAAAAATAGAAATATTGTTATAATGATGAAATATGGGATGTTATATGTTGTTGTAGATTTATTAGTTAATAAAAATAATAAAAATAATAAAAATAATAGAAAAAATAGTAAAAATAGAAAAAATAAAAAAATAAATAAAAAAATAAAAAAATAAAAAATTATAGAAATAATAAAAATAAAAATAAAAATAATAAAAAGAAAAATAATAAGATTGAAAAGATTCAAAAATAAAATTAATAAAAATAAAAATAATAAAAATAAAAATAAAAATTAAATTAATCAAAATAAAATTAAAAATAAAAAATAAAAATAAAAATAATAAAAATAATAAAAATAAAAATAATTAAAATAAAAATGAAAATAAGAAGAATAGGAGTCAAAGCAAATTTATTGCTTAAGTGTATATAAAAACTATAAACTAACACATGACAAAAATATTTACAAAACTAATTAAATATTCAAAATTAATTAAAGGGCAGTTTTAAGAGTAATCTGACCATGCGTTGAGTTTATTATCAATGCCCAATAATGTTTGCCTACTTAATAGAAATTGTATTATTTTTTTCTTGAAGTGTTTATAGTTTTTCTCACATTTTATATCAATACTTAAATCATTCCATAATATTGAACATTTAAAAGAAAATGACTCCTGGCGATTATTGATGCTAAAAAGTGTTTTACTTCTTTAATTGATTTTGATGTAATTATTAAGAAAACTTAATGAACTTAATTCATAAATTTGTGAATCATAAATAAAGATTGATACTGAATAAAGTAACTCGGGGCCAAAATATTATATGATAATCTTAATAGCGTTATGGATTCATGTTTTTCAATATAATTAAGTGTTCTAAATGCCCAGCTAAACATTTTTGCTAATGATGAACGTTTTTGCGATGTGAGATTTTGAAAAAGAAATGCACAGTAATTAAATTGACTTAAGACAAATGAATGAATTAGTTCTACATGCGATGATTTTCCTAAATGGCGCAAATGGTACAAATATTTTATTCCACATGCCATCTTTTTTAATTTGTGGGAGAAGAAATTATCGAATTTTAAGTCATTGTCTATTAATACACCTAGATAGTTTACACATTTACTTTGACTAATTTCGTTATCACAAACATTAATTTTAAAATTGTCAATAAGCTTTTGTTGTTGTTTAGATGAAAATATGATAAATTGAGTTTTGTCAGAACTGATTTTTAGATTATTACGATTGAAATATGTTACGAGGTTTTCAATATCTTTTGTCAAATGTTTAGTTGCCTGAAAAGGATTTTTTGCTGTTCGTAATATACAAGTATTATCTGCGTATTGGTAAATAGTTCCATTTGTCAAGGATTTTGAAATATCATTTACGTATAATGCAAATAGAATTGGTCCTAATACAGTTCCTTGGAGCACACCAAGATTTGTAGTAGCATACTCTGAAAAAATATGGTGGATTTTAACTCTTTATTTGGGATTGCTTAAGAAACTCATAATTTAAAATATAATTTATTGCATTGAAACTAAAACCTTGTCGCCTTAACTTTTGTTTTAAAATATCGAAATTCATTGAGTTAAATGCTTTGCTTAAATCAAGTAGGGCCACCGCTGTGAACAAATTTTGATTCGAATATATTTTAATCTTTACTGTAATTGATAAAATTGGGTCAGATGTACTGAATTTAGGTCGAAATCCAAATTGATTATTTGATAAAATTTGATTGTCATTAATAAACGTGTACATTTGTGCAGCTAGAAGTTTTCAAATATTTTTGAGAAAGGGTGTGTTATGCTAATCGGTCGATAGTTCATGGGATCTAGTGGTTCTCCTTTTTTATATAACGGTGAAATATCAGATTGCTCTAAAAGCGCAGGAAAGTCATTATTTATAATACTTTGGTTAAATGCTACAAGTAGGTATTCACCAAAAATATAAAAATATTTTTTAATTATCCAATACGGTAGGTGGCTGGATCCCCAAGATTTACTAGTATCTAGTTTATTTACTTCATTTCTAAGATCATGATAGGAAATTAAGTTGAAATGAAACTGTTCCCTTATTCGTATATCAGATTGTTGAGATGAAAATTTTCCATTTTCTTCAAATTTAAAATTGAATTTACCCATATTTTCAAAATTTCTGCTTAAAATGTTTGCGATATCCTTCTTATTTTTGTACGTCCTATTATCATGCTTTATTTCTCCAATGTGTATATTTAGCCCTTTAGTTTGGCCAATGCTTATATTAAGAAAATTCCATCTTTTGTTAGATTTTTTTAAGCTTTTGAATTAATTCTATACCTTAGTTTAGTACCTAGATTTGCGGCTGTTTTTGATTAGCTGCTTAGCATACTCATAATTGGTCAAATTAAGATTGATGGGATCTGATTTGGCAAGTTCAAAGAGTTTATTTTTCTCAATTATCTGTTTTTAATCAAGTTGGAAGCACGGGGTTGGCTAATGACTGGTCTTAATTTAGTGCTAATTAATTTGGTTCACAGTGGTGCTACTTGATTTAAGGCTTTGGTGATTTCACGCGTGATAAATTTCAGCATACTATCTGCATTATTAAAAGTGTAGGTTAGATCAAAGCATATGTTCTTCAAGAGGTCTATAAATTTTTGATCATTAAAATTGTTAAAGTCCTTAGAATAAACAAACTCCCTAGTTTTTGCTCCAAACTTATGGTTACTAACATAAACACAAAGATTGTGATCACTAAATGATTCAATCATATATGCTTTGTATTTATTACAACTATCGGATAAAAAATAGTCAATTAAATTAGAGAATCTAGTTGGATTTTACTTGTTAATAATTTTGAAAACCGAAAATATCACAAATATGATCAATTCGCTTGGATTCAACAGAATTTATGTAATTGGAATTACAATTTCCTAAGATATTACCAAATTTCTTCTCAAGAATGGCATATTCAATTTCTTCAATTTTGTGGTTAAAAAATTCAACATCTATTATGCGGCGATTGATCAGAAACTGCGAAAAGACTTCGATTATATTAATATTTCGAGAAACAAAGGATCTTATGATTTCGTTACATTCCTGAATGGAGTGGTTCTTCTTTAGGAGATCGTATGAAGAGACTGGTGTAATTTCGGCAAGATGAATATGACGAGGTGGGAACTTTTGACGAACTGAGGTGATAAGTTGATGTAGAGAATGCTGAAACTGTCGAGGATTTCTCAAGGAATCGATGAGGCTTGTGTTAATGACGACGTGTTGAAGGCGTTGTGGTGAGTAGTTTACTTTTTCGTTGAGCTGTTGAGTGCTGTGTCCTGGATAGCTGTGAAGTGTTGTAGTTTGCTTGAAGAGGAGATTATGTGATCTAGCATATTTGAGAATTAAGCTTCTAAAACGAGTGTTGTAGAATTTGGTTTGATGCGTTTGATATGCGTAGTCTGCTGTTCTGATGATGTGTTGGAAGTGGCGGATGTTGATGCGGATGCGGGTTGCACTTCGGAATCTTTAGATTTTATTGCAGGCGACGGAGAGATTTCAGTTTCATTTGAAGATTCTGATTCTACTGAAGATATATAAGACGTATGATTGGATTATGTTTTAGTAGAGGTGTCTTTGAGATCTTGAATGCAATGACGGAAAAGAAATAGAAGAGCTTCGGAAGAATTACTTTGATCGAGTCGGCAAAACATTTGATGTAGCAGCGTCTTTTTTTACTCTCAATGAAAGGAGATGCCGCGTCCAGTGATATAGCACCAGCGAATACATCATTAATAACCGCTTCGCGGAGAAATAATAAAAATAAAAATAAGAGTCAAAAGCAATATATTTTTGCTTAATACATAAAAAGTCTATAAACTACAAAACACATTCACAATAACTATATAATATATTTACAAAATTATAATAGATTATTTGCACACTGTATATTTTCTATAATGTTTACTTCCCCGAGTGTGTTCTGGATTTGTAATAATGATTTTTTAAGTCTTTTCTTAAAATTTTTTAAATTGGGTGAATTATAAATAACTTTACTTAAATTATTCCACTTCATTGTGGTAATATGTGAGAATGAATTCGGAAAAATACTATACAATTTTTTACTTCGGTTATTAGAAACAATATAATTGCTTAGAAACTTTAATGAATCTCGTTGATGATAGTACTGATATATGATGCATAATGATTGAAAATCAATAGCATATATGGGAGAGAGAATATCGTAATCAATTTTAATGTGATTAACGGACTCATGTTTTGGAATGTAATTTAGAGTGCGAACAGTCCAATTGTACATTTTTCTAAGTGAGATCTTTTGTTTTGCTGTTAGATTATAAAATAGAAAACTGCAATAATGGAAATGACTAAATATAAATGCATTAATCAATTGCTTGTGATACATTTTCCCTATATCTCGANAGAATATCATAATCAATTTTAATGTGATTAACGGACTTATGCTTTAGAATGTAATTTAGAGTGCAAACAGTCCAATTGTACATTTTTCTAAGTGAGATCTTTTGTTTTGCTGATTATAAAATAGAAAACTGCAATATTGGAAATTACTAAATACAAATGCATTAATCAATTGCTTGTGATACATTTTCCCTATATCTCGAACATGATATCACATTTTTACTCCATTGGCCATCTTCCTAATCTTAGAATTGAAAAATTCATAAAATGTTAAATGCTTATCTAATTCAACTCCTAAGTATTTTACACAATTCGTTTGTTGTATAAGAGTATCTCGAATTTTGAGAGTAATCTTTTCGGAAATCCGGCGAGGTCTCTGGGATGAAATATTATAAACTGAGTTTTATCTACATTAATTTTGAATTTATTGAGAGTGAAATAATTTATTAAGGATTCAACATCCTTTTGCAAAGATTTTGCGGATATAATTGCATTCAATCCTGTATTTATAAGACAAATATCATTGGCATATTGATATACTATAGAATCGTTAGTATATAATGATAAATCATTTATATAGAGCGCAAAAACAATAGGCCCCAACACAGTACCCTGGGGTACTCCTTGATCTAGTGAACATACTTAGAGAAAACATTATTTATTCTGACTCGTTGTCGATGATTCTCTAAAAAGCTCATGATAAAATTTTTAGCATTTATTTCGAAAAACTGCTGTAATAATTTTTTTTCAAAATTTGAAAATTCATTGAGTTGAAGGGGTTGAAAATTCATTGGTATGAAACGTCGCACAATTGGAGACTTATTGAAGGGCGGTAATATTTCCCTGAAACCAAAGGGTGGTGCAGCCAAAGGGTGGTGCAGTTTGTCGCAAGATAACTTCAGAGATTAAAACGTTTTTATAGAAATTGATTGCAGAAAATCCTGACATGGCGCTTCAAGAAATGTCCAATAAAATTTTTAATATGTTCAACATTCAGGTCTCTCAACAAACTATTGGGAAGTCATTAAATGGAATGGCGTATACTGTTGAACGTTTACATCATGCACCTCAAACAATAAATTCCGACAACAGCGAGAAACAGTTTTTATACAGCCAATCAATAATGGATCGGGAAGGTGAAGGTTGCCAAATATTATGGATGGATGAATAACATCAATATTCCCCAATGCTAAATCCTATTGAAAGTATCTGGAGTGCAATGAAAGACCATGAAAGTCTCAACTACGTAATAGAAGAGAAGAAATCTTGAATAGGCCCCTAGTGTCTATGACTTTTAATGAACACAGACTAAAAATTCTGGAAAATCAGCACTGTCAAGCCTTCTATTTTCATACACTCAACATGTTAGACCATTTAAATTAAATATGGAACTTGGTCAATAAAGAGTTATGTAATGTTATATTTGTGTTTAATAAATTAAGATATATACAATGCTTGATATTTTTGAAATTATTTTACCCTACATATTTGACCGTTTTGAACATATGTTAATAATTTAAATTCCATTTTAAAAAATTTATATATTGTGATGACTTCATTTCACTCATAACAAATATTTCAAAATTCAGCTTTCTGTAAAATAATTGAGAAATCACTGTTGTTGCGTCTCATTTCAAATGATCAATAAGCGATTTCTTAAATTTCTATATGTTATACATATATATACATACATACATTAAGAAATTAATAATCCTACTTTGAATTTTTATTTGCGAATTTGAATTTTCATTTGGCGAAGTTTAAAAAGGTGTAGATTTAATATAAATAAGGACATATCTGGTGCAATAGCCATGCTTGATTTGAGCAAAGCCTTTCACAGTCTTGACTTTAAAATCCTTGAGAAAAAGCTATGTAAATACAGTTTTGATGAAAAAGCAAGAGAGTTACTAAACACCTACTTAAATAATAGAAAGCAAAGAATGTATTTAAACAGATACTATTCAAATTACATAGAAACAGTAAAAGGAGTCCCGCAAGGTACAGCCTTTGAACCTATTATGTTCAAAACATATATTAATGATATTAGAAAAAATGTAAAAAATTGCGTGATTCTACAATATGCAGATGACACCTGCATAATTTCGACACACAATAGCCCCATTATAGCAACTAACTTACTACAGCAAGATCAAAATAGCCTTCAATCATATTTTTTAAAAATAGATTAATGCTAAACAAAGAAAAAATCCAATTCATTATATTTGCACCAAATAACATTAGGGAAATTTCCAAAAATATTAGTTTAAAATTAAATCAATCTGAACTAAGTAGGCAGCAAAATGAGGTGAAATATTTGGGCGTAACAGTAGATGAGCACCCCCAGTACAAACAATTTATGAGTGCCAGAGCATGAAGGATGGCTGCAGGTGTTCAGTATTTAAGAAAACTAAGGTATATCCAGCAAAGAAGAGATCTCATAAATGCATTTGTTATCAGCCAATTTACATACACCTGCATTCTTTTAAATGCACTGCCAGTGCTCCAATAAGAAAGGCTAAATACAGTTTTCAACAGGTCAATATCAACAATGTTTAGAACTGATAGACAACAGACCAGCAAGAAATTGAAACAAGTGAAAATACGAGCACCACTATATCAAATCATGAACTTCTATAATACTAACTGGACTGGAACAAATGACTAAATAACAGCAATGTTTGGCCGATTTCACTCAATTATTTATTAATTCCGCTCTTCAATTCACTCATAAAAAAGCTATGTTGCTGTTATTTAGTCATTTGTTCCAGTCCAGTTAGTGTTATAGAAGTTCATGATCAAATCCAATACGCTAGTTTAATAAATTTGTATAAACAAAAAATTGCAACACTAAACTTACAAATGTGTTAAGTCAATTTATTAAGACCAACAAAAGGACAAATGCTTGCATTAATAACATCAGAATAAGAAATAATGCTTGACAGTCTTCTTTCACAGTTAAAGCCTGCAGATTATATAACAATCTAAGTATTAGCCTACGGCAGGCTAAGAAATGTAAAAAATTACTAAAAGAAAACTTACTGGCTAATCAATATAAAATTAGTGCAAACAAAAAAATTAACTCCTTTCGAAATATGGTAAATTAATTTATTTTAATTGAATTTTATTTGTAAATAGTGTTTTTTTGACTTGCTTTTTATCGTATTTTTATTTTAATGATTTGTAGCTAGTTAGTAGTTTTGTACAGCTGTATATATATATATATATATATATATATATATATATATATATATATCATATTTATTTGGAAATATATAATTCTATATACTTTGTACAAAAGGAACAGACAAATAAAGCTATTGAACGTTAATAATAATAACAACAATAATAGAGAGATATATTATGTCATCAAAAGAGCTACCTAGTTATGTAAGCAAAATTTTTAAACTTTCTCCAATACAATGAGAACAGAAACAATAAAATCTCTTTTGCAAAACGGAGTTTCGACAGTGATTATTTAAAAACTCATTGAATTGATGATGAATATTTTTTTATAGTTTTTCTTATCTTCGCTTAAAGTATTGATATTATATTTACAATATAAATAATTTGTCAGTCTATATGACAAAAAATCATGATAAGTTTAGTTGTTTAGTTGTTCTTTTTAACATAAATAAGCATTATTGCAATTAGTTACCATGATATTGCCTATTGCAATTAGAGTATTATCAGACCTATATCCAATGCAAATATTGTAATAGTATGAGGAATTATTAAGGAAACTGTATTATGAAAACAGCTGCGATATTTCGATATTTTTGTAAAATTATTCCAATGAAAATCCATTTGGAATCCAATCAATAGCAAATTTTGTTTGTCCAACCAATTACAATCCAATTCCATGTCCAATAAGAATTAAATTAGATTCCAATTTCAATAGACAAGCCTATCAGAACCAGTGTGTCAATAGGAATATTATTGCTATTCATTCAAAGCTCAGTTGCTTTACTAATAACACGTAGTGAATTTCTATATTATATTTCAACATGCTGTAAATAATATTAATGTTCTTATTGTAGACACTTTTAAGCATCTCAGAGTAACTATTGACTCAAAGTTAAATTTCAGCTCCCATATCAATTTAGTAGTTGGAAAATTAGCTGCAGGTATAAAAAGTATTGCACAGTAGTTAGGCAGTTACCATCTTGTGCGATATTTCAATTTTTTCACGCCTTTATTATAAGTCACGTTAATTACGCCAAAAATTTATTTAATGATGTTCTTTATAAAAACCTTAATATTCAATTAAAATGGGCATTAAATATCTAATCAAAAAACTCATTGAAAACAAACAATTACATCTCTACATCAATTCTCTTTCTAAAACCACTAGTCAAATTGAATACTCGTATGAAATTCTTCAAGTTAATCAAAAACCTACCATCTTATATTGTGATTAAAATGCCGGGTATAACTCATAAACAGAATTCAAGATCAACACTTTTTACATGTGTTAAGCATAAGGAAAACGTTTTAAAGAATTCTTCAATAATGTCGCCACTCAAACATGGAATTCGCTACCTAAAGAAATTAAATATATTGAAAAATTAAGAGCTTTTAAGAAGCATTTAAAAATCTTCCTTAACCAAAAATATATTTCTAGTAAATCATAGCCAGGACACACATTTTTAGCAGTAGCTATACTATAACTCGTTGCTAAAATAGTACTATAGTAATTTATTCAAAGTCTGGAACATTTATTTTGTAATTTATGTGAATTGTATACATCTGTTTTGTGAATTTAATGACGCTATTCAAATAAGTTATCAGTTATTTAATTGTAAAAACTTATCTGAATATGAATATCTTATCATATCTTATTTTATCTAAGAACTTCCTAGTTCAAATTTTATGAATTTGGCACATTATTAACATGTATATATTAGATATTGATAGAACGAGAAACTTTGAAATACTGTATTTTTTACGTTGTGAATTCCATATTATTTAATAGTTTGAGAGAAGACTGACATTGTTGGAGAAAAACCTAGTTTAGATCATTATTATATTAAAATGTCGTGAATAATAGGACCAAAGTTCTAGAAAAGCTAAGGCAAGCAATTATTTCAAATTTATTAGAATTAAAAGGGGCTTTGTTCAAAAAGAAAAAGCAAAAAAATATGATAAGTGCAAATGTTGTGAAAAAATATGTGCTAGCCATTACAATTATGTGAACTGTGCATTATGTAATGCAAATTTTCATGCTTCCTGCATTAATATGAACTCTGCAGAATTTGATGTACTTATTAAATTTGAAAATAATACAGCTCTTGGTTTTGTGGTAACTGTTCACAGCACAAACCTAACTTTCAAATTCATTAATGAAAAAAACGTAGTGAAAATTTACAAAGGGATATTGCAGGAATAGTAAGTCACGTTGGCCCAACTATAAATGCAATAAAGGTAAATACCAATGGAATTAAGAACTCTATTAAAAATTTTGAACATGATAAAGTTTCTTATGCAGAAAAGGCATCTGTACTTACAAATTCACATTCAACAATTGCGTCAAAAAGTTTGACCAATTTAGAAACCATTGTAATTGAAAAAATATAGAATTCTGTGGCCAGAAATAGCATAAAAATTAAACAAGAATTCAGTAAGCATTATTTTAAAAAGAAGTTAATTTATGCATATCCACTATCTTGGGGAGGAATTCACTTACAATTTACTGATAGAAATGAGGTTGAAGAAGTAATTAATATTTGGAATAGTAATTGTTTTGGACCTGGTTAAACAGTAAGAAAACCAAAAACTGGAAAGGTAAATTCTGCTGTGTTAATTAGAGATGTACCCAAGGAATAATCAGATGAGCAAATTGCACTATTAACTGGTCAAAAAGCTAAACACTTTGTAAAGTCAAATGGTGAACTACTTAATACAATAAAATTAGATTGCAAGAATGTAGAACTGCTAATGAACTAATTAATACAGGAGTTTTTATTGATAATTTATATTGCCGCGTTGAAACATTTAACTCTCGTCAAAATAATGTATTCCATTGCTATAATTGTCGGTCTTTTGGACATATATCAAAATTTTGTAAAAATGAAAAGAAATTTTCTGATTGTTGTGGTCCTCATAATTTTAAAGAATGTTCAAACACGAAAAATCAATCTAAATGTAAAATTGTGGAAAAAAACATTCTGCAAACTCCAAAAATTGTCTAGTATATCTAAAGCAAGTTGAAAAAATTTGTCAATTGAAGAACATTCCGGTGCCCATTGAAGTACAACAAAAAATACAATAATGAACGTCAATAAAATAAATTCTGTGTTTAAAATTTTACAAATTAATATTGCAGGTTTATCAGTTAAATCAAGTTTAACTCTAAATTGTTACAATTGTGATACAGCACCAGATATAGTTGTTTTGAATGAAACCAAAAAATTTGTGAATAGTTCTGATTTTCTGGATTGTACAATATACAATTCTGTTTCAAATGGAAATAAAGGTGGATATGCATTATTAGTCAAATCAAATTTCTCTTCTTATCATTATAAAGAAATGGAGGTTTCTGGTATTGACTGTGTAGTTAGTATGATTACTATAAACAATAATGCATCTTTGTTCTGTTCAATATACATTCCTCCTAATTATAAAGTAAGAGTTGAATTGTTACTAAATCAAATTGATATATTTCTACAAGAAAAGAAAAGTTAGATATTAGTATGCTAATCTTTGGAGATTTTAGCACACGGCATCCTAGTTGCGGTGATCATTGCAAAAATGATGCAGGAGATATCATTTTCAATCACTTATTAAATAAACCTGTAATGTTCCTTAATAAAGGCGAATACACATTTGAAGCAATTAATGGTAAGAGTGTAATTGACTTAGCAATAGTGTCAAATGAAATTGATAGACATCTAGCTACTCAATATGATGGACTTTATTCTGGAGCTCCTCTAAGGGGACATTATCCAGTATGGACAATTTTTGAATTTGTGAAGAATGAATCTAAAGTAATTGAACAGTTAGATTTATCAAAAGTCGATTGGCTTGCATGGAAACCAGAACTTGACCATCATATTGAAAAATTTTTCCTGAATTAATAATTAAAAACTGAAGTGAACAATGGTCATGCATTAAGAATATAATAATCATCACAATAAACAATATGATTCCAAAAAAGAAAACTTCAAAATATTGTAAACCTTTTTGGAATGATAAATTACAATACTGTCTAAGATACTTCGAAAATCAAAAATTGTATTTCGACTACGATCTTCACCACACAATAAAATAATCCTTGAAAATAATCGAAAAAAAAAATTAGTAATGTACTACAATTAGCTGCTAATAATTGGTTTAAAAATAAAACTGAATTGCTTAATTTTAAATCTGGACCTAAATTTTGGAATAGATACAGACACACTTTGAAGCATAGCTCATCAAAGCGCAATGTTGGTATTCTAAGCAAAGATAACAAATTATGTATGAATAATGAAGGAAAGGAAAGAATATTTTTCAACACTTTTTTCACTGGCAAGCATTTAATGAATTGCAAATTTGACGAAAAGCATCGTAAAGAAATTGAAAAATGTATTATTCAAATGTCTGAACCTGAAGCGGATGATATGAATAATCTAAATGACCGCATTACTCGAAGTGAAATAAATGGATCGTTAAAAGTTTTGCATACCAATAGTAAAAGTTTTGATTCGGATGGTATACACCCTCTTATGCTAAAAAATTTAGGTTTTTACACAAAAGCAGCAATATTGCATCTATATAATAGTTTTCTTGAAGAAGGCAAATATATTTGGAACGAAAGACGAGTAATCTTTATAAGAAAATCTAGTAAAACTAGTTATGCAGAACCTGCATCATATAGACCTTTGACTCTAACCAGTTATATTAGTAAGTTATTTGAAAGAATTTTGGATTATAGAAGGAGATTTGCCCTTAAGAATATTCTAAATAAAGATAATACACAAGAAGAATTTCGCAAAAATATTATACTTGAAAATATCTTTATAGATTGAAATTAGCTGCTCAATCAGCAATGTTAGAGTACTTTACTAATGGCAATAGACTTTGAAAAAGCATTTGATACAGTATGTTTAGAGGTTTTATTATACAAATTGAAGTTACTTGGGGTTAATGGAAAAATTTTTATGTTAATAAAAAACTTTATATTCTCAAGGAAAGTACATTTAAATATAAACGGATACAATGGTGTTACAAGAAACGTGAAAATTGGGTTGGTGCAAGGTTCTGTTTTATCTCCATTATTATATTTTTATAAATCAATGCTATTTTTGATAAACTATATTCTCAATCATATAAATATACAGATGATTCTACAATTTTACAATCCGCTTCAAATATAAATTTAGCACATTAAAGACTACAGCTTGATTGTAATAAAATTTATGCATGGTACAAGAAATGGAGATTTAAAATTAATGCTGCAAAAACAGTAATTGTACCTATTAATGTAACTTCTGAAGAATTAGATGAAATAGGTAATATTAAAATCAATTCAGAAATTTGTAAATATTCCTGTCTACGAAAAGTCTTGGTATTTGGTTTTATTCAAAAATTGAAATTTAAGTTGAATGCAGACAAAGTAGAAATTCGTGCTAGAAATGCCTGGACTTTTATAAAGGAAAGATGTTGCACTCAATGGGGATTACAATCTAATACAATTATGAAGTTATTTGAAACAATTGTAGCTCCAATCTATAACTATGCTAGCATAATCTGGTTACATAAATATACTAAGAAATTCAGTAAATTCCAATATGAAGTAATGAAAACAGCAATTGGCGCAAAAGGAACATCTAAAAAAGATGCTTTAGAAATAATTACTCATTGTCCACCATTAGATATCAATCATAAAACCAATAATGTAAAATTTCTTTTAAATTGTGTTAAATCTATAGCAAATCAAGAAGAGTCCTTATTACCACAAATTGTAGTATCATCCAAATTATACAGATCAGATGCAGCATTCCATACAACGTTAATTAAAGAATATTTGGAATTTACAACAAATACTGAGTTATCTAGAGTCTTCAGTCTGCAAGCATATAATATGCCCAAAATCTTCTTAGAAAAACTTCATTATAAACAGTTTGAAATTAAATCATTTAAGTGAAATTTATAGAATCGTAGATATTCAAATAGAACAACTGACTTAGGCGATTTAGGATCAATAATAAATAAAGTTCCAGATAAATCATATTGTAGCTACTTTAAATCGGTAAACGCCATTGGGAAGTAATTATTTTAAACTTAATCATTAATAATTGTATGCTCGCCTATGATTTATATCGAAAAAAATCGAACATATTCACCATTATGTATCTGTCAACAAGATGAAGAGCATTTATCGAATTTTTTATTCTCATGTGAAACATTTTCGAATTGCAGAACTTTTCAACTATTGGATTTAAATAAAGAAGAAGATTTTAATAAATTCATTTATTTTATAATAAACTGTGGTCAATTTTAAAGCATAGAACATTAAAAAAAGAAGTAACGGAGATAAACATTCTAACGGAACTGTGTTCATTGAAAAAATTTGAAATATTTTGTAAATTTATTTAGTATTTTGTAAGTTATTCTCTCACATAGAGAAGCTTTTAGAAATATATATATATATATATATATATATATTAGAATCAAGGAGAAATCTCCAGTTTTTGGTTGTTCTTATCCCAATAAACACAATTCCATTGAATTAACGTTGATATATGCCAATTTGACGAAGCTATTTCAACGATGAAATGGTGACCCATGAATCGATACATTTATATAGATATAACATTGTGGATGTAGAATTAAGTTTGAGACCTTTCAGTATTCATTAATTTTATTAAAGCAATGTTTATTTACTGTTACTTTGATAGCCCAAATTAGTTGTACCTATAATTTTCTGGGACATTTTGATAAATATCAGTGTGGAGTATATTGGCATAGTTGAAATTATTCAATTTTTGTTACATCCCATGTGTTCAAAGCTGATGATGATTGTGATTCGGATGAAAGCTCATTCAAAGCATTTGAGAAGAAACATCTAATGATTTTTTGATGATAGTGGAGATGTGATTATTCCTGATAACGGTCACAGTATCTAATAAAATTCAACCTCTATAGTGATGGGATTGTCTACATATTAAATCCAATAAGAATAAGCTCAGCTCAACAACAACGAAATATTTTGCATAGTACTCTTGCACATTCAAATTCCGAAATGAAAGTTCTTCTTTTTTATTTTTGAGGATTGTGTTCTTCTGATTCAGCAATTCTTCAACACGAAAGCAGTCCATTTGCAGCAAATCTATCAAAATTTTGTTTACTAACTGAAAGTCTCAAGTCCCCATATCAAATCATTCATGTACATCGGCATCTTATTGAGAGCTGGCTCACGCAGAAACTATAATGCACCACTGGATTTTCTCTTACAGAAGAAAGATGGGCGACTATTCTATCATGCAGTAATGACCATGACATTGCAACAGTAAACATCCTTAACAGTAAGCAACTAATTTATTGTTAAGAGTAGGTGCTATTCATAGTAATAGAATGAAATGTTCTTAGTTCATAGCAAGCAGAGGATCCACTTCAAAATTAATCCTATTTAAATTTTTTTGTAATTTAATAATTTTCAAAACATCATTTTGATAAACTCATCCCATTCCAATACAGAAGTAAATGATGGTGATAGAGAACAGGAATAAAATGTAAAATGTATGATTATAATATAGGCAAAAAAAATTTAGGAACCGAATAAAAAATAGTTTCTCTTAGAAACCACAGAGACATAGAACACTATTTTTTGTAAAAGTTTTGTGATCAATAGAGGCTTCACACTTGATGGGTTCCTAATAAGCAATTTATGCAGCATAAAAAAATTAACAATGTCTTTATAAAGTTTTTTTTGCGTATGGATATTCAAGCATATATCTTATATGAATTATTTGAAAAAACTATTATACATATAGCCATGTCAAAAAATGCACCATGCAAATTTTCTTGACCTAATGAGTGGTCAGGAAGATCATTATATCATGTGCGCATTGAAATAAGGTTAGAACGTTGCGTATGCACAAAAATTTTTACAAATCTTATATAACATTTGATGTGCATGCGAAATTTATAGCCAATTTCTACATGAAATGAAAGTTCTATTTACATAGACATTTAACGATTTATGTTGACTAAGGATTAAAAAGCGTACAACATCATATTGTTTGCATAATAAATTCACTACTATGTTATCTATTAATGGATGAATACCGACCCCGTGCGTACACTCCGTCAAATGATTTATACCAACCAAATACTGGTGATGAAGTCAGTGATACCAACTCAAACATTGCTAGCGAATTATCTACGAGTCAATTTTACCTAAAGAATTCTCTTAGACTTGGCTTAGTTTACTGTCTTATTTGTACTGTAAATCTTTTTATACTCAATGCATTTGGTTTGCTGATATTACCCCTGAAGCATAAATACAATGTTACTGACTTCCAATACAATGTTTACATTTCTGTTAACTTAGTTGTTGAGAGTGTGGCCACTATTCCTGCAGCATTTGCTTTAAATAAATTAGGATTGCGAAACGGTCTACTACTAGCAAATTTTGGCAACTCAATTATAACCATAATTAGATGTATACCAATGAATACAGGTAGATTTAGATACATGAAAAATAACTTGCTAAATTGTTTTTTAAATTGGTTTTAAATGGTTTTGGATATTCTTATAGTAAAAACTATTCCTTTCTCAAAATAAAGTAACTGCTTGTTAGCTTGACGATATGAAGAGTTATATACCATATGTATAGCCAATTATTAGTTCGTTTCGCTTGAGAATTTGCGTTAAATATAAATGCCGTGGCCTTGGTAAGGTTCCCTAAAACAGACGAATAGCAACAAAATTTAGGAGCAATAAGTCTTATATATACTTAATGATAACACAACTCGGCATTACTAAAAATTCCTAATTTTATACTATCAGCTGCATGATCAAATAACACATTAGATTACATAGGGCAGGGTGCCATTAAGTAAATAGTTTATGCTAAATTTGCGCGAAAATACCGAAGTAAAAATTACATAGCACAAATTAGAGGAAGAGTAAATCTTGACACTGCTTATTTTTTAGGAAATGCATATGATTTGATGTTCTATACCGGACAAGCCTCTGCAGTATTCACAAGCTTTATATTGGTCTCTCCAACAAAGTTTGCAGCGACATTTTATGATATAAACAAACGACGACTCGCGGTTTCTTTCTTTATGTGTGCACAGTTACTTGGTTTAAGTTTTGGTTACATATTCCCACCATTTTTTGATTTAACTTGGGAAAATAAAAATACCTCAAAATGGTACATTCTTGTTCTTATCATATTTCAGTTGATACTTAGCGCAATTACTTTAGTCTCTTCATTCCTTTTTCTACCAAACATACCAAGAGTTCCAGTAAATTTCATTAACAGAATTGACCGCTGGGGATCCGTTAAGTCAATTCGTAAGGTTCTCTCTCTAAGACAATTCTGGATATTCAGTCTGGTTTACTTTGGTATTTATACTGACTTTATTACCAGAGATTTTGCTTTATCAATTGAACTTTCTAAAAGGTTGGGAACTATGCAGGCTTGTTTTAAGTGCATTTATATGGTTACTGGAATCCTTGTTGCTTTGCTAATATTATACAAAACAATTACAATAGACAATTTAAAAGTTCCAATGCAAATTGTGCTAGTCTTAGCAGCTGTAAGTTTTTATATAGTTTATGTGTCAGATTATTATCACAATTCTAAATATGAAAGTAAATTACTTTATGGAATCTTACAATACTCGCTTGGACTGGTGAACAAAGTTTGTTCTACAGTATTTCTGGCAATGTTTGTTGAAGTCATCACGGACTGCTTTTTTCCAGCAGCAGAAGAAATTGTTCTTGGAGCAGTATACTCCTTGACATCAATTATTCAAGCAGTCATTATATTTTTTGTCTTCTATGCCGATGAGAATTTGACAGTAATTCGAAATGGCGACTATGTCATCATCATGGGATACATATTCTGTTTATTGGGCATGCTTCTAGTACCTCGGCGGTTAGAAATGAATCGATTTCAAATTACAGCGAATCCTCGAGCGGTTGCGGATGTCAATCAAGCAGAATCTGTTGCTCGTAATATTGAAGATGCTGAAAAAGTCATTGAGGAAATACCAAATACCAAAGTGCTAAATTTACAAGATAATTCTTATGCTACATAAATCCCACGCTATCAATTTTTGTGATTTAGCAAAATTCGGTTATTAATTATACACTAATAACATAAATTGCAAAAAAATTCTTTCTTCGAAATAATAAGGCATTCGATTGCGTTTACTTTAATTTACATAAGATTGAAAAAGTCACTTATTTATAACTCTAACACCGTCTTCAAATTTAATAATTTACTAAGTAGACGTCTAGTCCGGCCAACATGATTTTCAAAAACTGATCCCAGCCCACATTTGATAATATTTTAGTCTCAATAAATTACTACATAAACTGTACGTACAATATACCTCCCAATTGCTCCAATGAATTTTACATGCACACAAATTGTATTAGGAAGAAATTAACATTACGAAAAAGATTGCTCCAGTTATTAAATCTAAAAAAAATATGATTTTTAACTCAGCGTAATTATGTAAAAAATTAATTGTTATAAGAAATGTTCTTCAGTTGGCCCCCATTCACCTACTCACCCCGTAAATTAAATTTAGATATCTTATCGGGAAAAAAATTATTAGAATTTAGATAGGATCTCATTCTTTCAGATGTTTGTGAAAGTGTATATGTATAGTAACCGAACGTTTTCCAATATGTATTTTGCTTATCCAAATGAAGGATAGTTTGCTCATTGACATGTCTCTCAGGTGTTTTACTTAATGATGAAGTAAATGAGATAGGTCATTTTGGATCATATTCTTTGAAAGGCAACTAGGTACATTTTTTTTTGTGTTTTGTACAAATTGTAAACATTTCGTGTTGTTTTTAAATAACCAATTTGGAATTTTTGAAGGTCCATTCGATTTATTAGATTTCTATACTTGTCATGCTTAGGTTAATTAATGTGTGAAATTTAAATATTGCCAATATTATAATAGTTAACATGGCGATTGGGAAATTGTGATTTTTTTCAATTCCAAATTGTATAAATAAATCTACGGGCACTGATCCAATTTGGAAAATTTCAGTATTAATGTTTGATATATACATTACATGCTTTTCGATTTTCGTACTCAAAACATTTTGAAGAAATAATTCAAACAGTCATTTTCTATTATCAGAAATTTGATAATATAACACAAATGAAAAAAATTGTTTGCCCACACTAGTTGACATTGCTACTTAAAGTGATTTTTGAATAAGGATTTTTTCTTCTCTAACCAGACTTGTCAACGAGCCGACATTTGCAAGCTCGGCTCGGCTCGTTTAAATTTTGTGTAAGTTCGGCTTGGCTCAGCTCGCCACATAACATCTTTGAATAAGGCTCGTTTCAGCTCGGTATTTTTTTTAAAAATATTGTGTTCTCAGAATTTTTTCAATTGCCCTTCCCTTATTTAATAAACATTTCTAAAATACGATTATAAGTAAAGAATATTGAATGAAAGAATAAGAAAAATCTGCATAATCAAATTAACAAGCAGCACTATAAATTTGGTTTGCTTAAAAACGGCTCGTTGTATATACAATACTCTGCTCAAGCTCGGCTCGTTGATAAATCTGTCTCTAGCTGACGTTTTTTTATTTAAAATAGAAAAATTTAAAAATCTCTGTCCCATCTTTACCAACCACTTGTTTTTCAATTGCTTGTTGAACGCGCTTTTCGAGGTTTTGGCATACTTTTGAAATTAATGTGTTCACCAACTTTTCTTGTACTAATTACATATCAGACTTAGATATACTGACATTGTTTTACATCATTTCAACACTATAGAAAATGTTCAAAAGACCCAAACTATATTTAAATATATTTTTTAAGAACAGTACCAAAATGCACTGAAATTTCCAAAATTAGTCTGAATCGTTCAAAGCAGAACGAATATAACTACAAAATAGGGTTAATGTCAAATAAATTGGCTAAATAATTGCATTATACACTGGTACAGTTTGTAACATCTAACATTCGTTACTAATTCCTCTACCAATCCTGTCTGTTTATATATATATATATATATATATATATATATGCTGCTTTAATTTCTGTACACAACAAGTTTGCACTTAAAAGGGATATGACACAACTTTTTATAGGAACTGCAGGCATGTTCCATAAATGAGATGGTGACATTCTGCACATATAAACGATTTCTTAAAGCACATTGCATTGTAGTGTGGTAATGTGATCCTTTGCCTCATTTTTGATGTTTTTCTTAGAATGTAAATCATGATCTTTATCATTAACAATTGTCATTGGCGATCTTATAATTTCTTTCTTAAAATCATTATTCAAACTGTCAACTATTAGCATCATTGAAGTTTTTTCAGCTTTTGGAAATAACTTTGAAGGTTCCCGGAAAAATTTTCTTTATAGCTCTGTTAAACCTGCACATATATTTCAGATGCTGTCTTTGATATATAACTTATGTGGGTAGTCCTTTCAATTTCAGTGTTTATATAATATATTAACAATAGCTTAATCTCCAAAATTTCATTTTTTTATGTTATGGTGTGCAACAATTTTCTGTGCATTGATGATTATGTTTTTCTGTTCAGATTTTACGATTACACTTTTGATTGCCATTTCATATCTTCTAAAATCTTCGATTTTCCGATGATTCTCATGTCATCTGAATACTCGGCCTCATCTACATAATCTATATCTTATTTAAGTCAGCATTTGATATATCATCGCCATACACATATGGGTTGAATTTACATAATTTTAATTAGATTTTGAATAGGACTGAAACTAAACCTTACTGAAATAATTATTACATATGAAATTGAAATAGTTGAGATGTTCAACCAGACCCATTATTGCACTTATGTGAAAAGACTTGTAATTTCTGTACACAATATAATCTATTTGACAAATCACTGGTGGGATTCTATAGGACCCCTCAGTCCCATGCGACTGCGTCTAAATATTTCGAGGATTAGTATTACGATATACTGGGAACATTGGATTTTAGAATATTACACATAATTTTTTTAAAATTTAATCAAAACAAAAGTTATGTATTAGGACCAATGAGATTATCGGCCAAGAAAATTTCATAGGATTGGGATGAGTCAAAATCTAATGAGACTAAATTATACTGAAATCCCGCTTAACCTTAACCACTAGCTCTAAGAGTTATGGAAAGATATCGAAATTAACGGAAAATATGGAAATGATTTAAGAAAGTTGTTGAAATGGAAATAATCACAATTTCTATTGGTGGCGTTAGCAAAGAAAAGCATGGAGGATGTCTTTTTCAGGCTTTCAGCATTGACTATTATTATCTTCCATTAAGAAGTAATGTATTTTAAAAAGAGAAATTCAAATATGAAATGCTAACTTTGGTAAAATGCATTTTAAGCGCTTATTAGTGCAATATTTTGGTAGTTTCTGGAGTGCGTTATCGGAATATTATTGATCTTTCACTTAATCACCACTGAGATCTCTCCTGCTTATCAGGAAATTCCACACTCGAAATTCATGTCTTTGCTGTGAATAAAATTTGTTTCGTATTTGTGCTGATTTAAGACGATTTTTTGAAATGCAAAATATTATGATAAATGGCTAATGGAAAGCATTTTGTAAGATATCCGTGTCGGCACTACATGATTCTGTGAAACATGTAGTGCTTTCTAAATCCATTTTGGTAAGTATATTTCAACAATCATTATAACTGGTCTACTGTTGTCCCAATGCTTCTGCGCCTTAGTTAACCTTACTATTATCACCTGCCTCTGATACAGTTTTGTAACACGGTAACTGCGTCAATTCTTCCGGCTCTACCGAGTCATCATGTCACATTTAGTTAATAAACAAGTGAAGGAATTATTTTACTAGACAGGCAAAAAAATTTAATAGACTCGAAAATTTTCTAGGTTCATTTCTATAATAGGGAACTGCGCATCCACTATTGTATTTCAAGATAAAATTCGAATATTCAGGCAATGAATTTGTGAATCGAATCCAAATTATGGTATGGCTTACGTAATAATTTCTATTACAAAAACATCTGTTAATAGTTGTTGTTAAAAAATAGAAACATGAAAAACCTTAACAGTTTATTCTACACAGAGATGCAACGGTGCTCTGCTTGAGTCAATGTTACGACGTGTCCGTGCAGTGGTAAAAATTTATTGAATAGTTTCTGAAGCTCACAATTTAGTCAGAGACGATTTGTTAGTATTAATTTTCAACTGAGCTTATTAGTTGTATTTTACTGGGGACTTTCAGTCTGGGCAAATCCTCAGTAATGTGGAACATAAATGAATTACAGCAATATAAAAATTAATATCTTTCAAAAATTTTAATAAAGCAATATACTTGGTTTTATCATTATATTTACTATAGAAATTCGCTAGTTTGAAAGGATGTAAAATTCAAAAAACTGATCATTCCATGTCGCGCGAAATAACATTTTAGATGAACTGTAGCAAACTTGCAGCTCTGATTATACAATAGAAAAAAATGATTTACACACTTCATACAAATAGTTTAATGCGAAATTATTTTTGCTTAAGAAATTTCAGTACCTTACCAGAAATTTCTAGATCAGCCCATTCATTCTACCAAGATTCGACTTAGAAACATACATAGATTCGGATTCAATTTAAGAAATGCAAAGGGCTATATTCTATAATTGGTTAATATTAATTCTTTGCAATTCGGTTTAAATCCAAGTTAAAGTTTTCGTAGAAAGAGAATTTAATAAATTTCTGCATTTTGAAGAATCTTTCACAAACTGATGTTAAAGACTTGGACATTGTTTGGTTTTTGTTTCATAAAAAACAATTTCAATAGTTTACTTCATCTCCAAAATTAAAATAACTTTATGTGGTAATAATAAGCGAATACACTGGAATGTGAGTAAAGACTAAATACAAACAAGATTTCTTGATTCACTTAACTGCATATGCCAACTTGCAGTCAGCAACAAATTGCAAGCATCGTTTTAATTTCAAATAAACGGATCGAATCGGGTCAATTATTTTTCAATTTTACCTGGTATCCGGGTCTCATGGGTCACCAGATCACGTTTTACAACCCTTTAGCATGCAACTCTGCTCCAATGCATGTGCGTACACAAGTGGCAGAATTTTTTTTGTTTGTATGTGTTATTCTTAGGCCTGTATTTTTAACAAGAAAATATTTCATTAAGAAATACATCCACTTTGGAACTAAATTTAAGTTCTCAAAAATCTACATTAAATTAAGAGAAATGATTTTAAGTAGTTTATGCAAGCTGGAAGTATTTCTTAAATATTCAATGCGCCTAGGAATAATTTTCTGTGATGGATGTATTATGTTTTCAATATTCTTATGCAATTTGTCGTCATTATTTATCAAGATCACATTATTTCAATATATGAAATAATAAGTTGATATTTGAGAGCACATCTTGAAAGAATCTATTTTTTACTTTTGCCTTAGAAGTTCATACCCATACAGTTACATCATATATAGGTATAAACATACCCAAATATTTAAATTCAATTCAATTCTTCAATCCCAATTTAAATTCCTACGGACCAATAATATCAGTTTCAATTCCAATTTTGATTCCATTGTCAGTAAAATTTATAATAGTTAGTAAAATTGCTAAAATTTGAGAGAAAATTGTAAACATTCATAAAAATAATTTTACTTTTTTTACATTTACAAAATCTTAAATATTGTAATTAAATATTTTATAAAAGGCATTCCATAACGTTGATAATATGCGTCGTAAATAAAATAATTCTTCGAATTAGGTGGGGTTCTAAAGTAATTTTAGAGTGCCAATTTGGAATTACGATATTTTTTTTTCAATTTCAAATCCAATTCCCAAACTCAGGAATTGATTAATTCCAATTCCAGCAAAACTATCATACTCTTGTTTAAAACATTAAGTTGATTTTAAATGAACCCCAATCTCTTTATTTCTATATGCCCCTGTAATCCTTCTCTCTATCATTTGAAAATGTTAAATATATGTTTTTGAGATTAACTTAGGGCCATTACTGGCGTTAATTGTATTCTAAGAACATTTCAATGTATAACACTAGAACTCCGAACCGGTCATTTATGACCGTTTTTGGTGCAATTGTTAAACAACTACTTCCCTACATGTAAAATTTTTTACAAGTTTACACCTATATTCACTAATTCTGCTGTAAAGTACGAATTGATGACATTTTCGGAAAACAGACATACTTAGATATTAAAAATCATTAATACCCCTTAAACTCCGAAAACCGTCATTTGTGACCCAGACTAAACATTTCATGCATGCGTTTGTGTAGTTATATTTATGCAGTAATATACTTTATATTGAGCATGTATTTAACAGTTTTGATCGTTTTAGTTAAAAATTAATGGCAAGAGAAGCAGCAAAGCGGGCTCTTAATCAAATTATGTGGGATATTGCATCAGATAGCAGTAGCAGTGTTTATTAAATATGAACCTGAATGCCTGTATAAATCCTACTGTAATAAATGCTACACAAATACTGGTCCATGGCCGTCTTTAAATATTGAATACGGCCATGACTGGTCATTTATGTCCGGATTAGGAATTAAAGGGTGTATTAAATTTTCGGAGTTCTAATGATAAACAAACCTTACAAATATGAGAAATATAGAAAATATATACATATATAGCGCAAGACTAACAACAATTCCCTTAAAAATTCAAGGTAAAATACACAAAAGAAAGATGAAAATTTATTCACACAAAACTAGATGCATTAATTTACAAATTCATAAAAATATTTACACAAAAATCTAGTCTTTCGAAGAATTACTGGTTTGAATAACATTTTTCAATTTATTCCTCTCTGATGCGGGAATATTCATTCGCTTCATCATGGTTTCTTCTGAAGGGACCGCATAAATAGTAACAAAAGCACCAACTGCAGCAGAAGCTAGGAGAATACCCCACTTAAATGCGCGACTAGTTTTTTGCATGCTAAAATATAACAAAAGGTAATCATAAATTCACTTAACTTGCCAATAAGTTCAGTAAAGTTAAATTTCTTCAACAACATTCACAAAATACAAGAATAATACATATTTATTATTACAATTATATTATACTTTTAAGTAATACAATATTAATTTTTAGCAAAAGATTATGAAAAATCAATCAGATTTACTACTACGTGAATTTGGACACAATTTGATTCTACAAGCAACGCTTCTAAGAAATGCAATCAAGCGCCTCCAGCATAAGAGATCAGTTGAAGTTATGCACAAACCAACACGTCAATATTATATTGATGCATTCAGATATAAATTCTTGCAATTCAAACTTAAATAAAATTGATAAGTTTCAAAAATCGTCAAATACAAACGACGTTTTTGTGTATATGCATTGCTCATGTTCTCACCGCTCATCTTTTTGATAATGTCCCGAGTAACTGGTGATGCCCTAGAAATATCACATCTGAACAAAATGGGTGAATTGGGGTAGCAGTAACTGCAGATAGTCTATTTCTTTGAATGCTCACTTTTTTAATGCACTTTAGAGAAGAGAGTTTCTGCAATGCTTTCAACTCATTTCATGCTTAGTTGGTGGCTATGGCAGACTTTAGAAACTGCTTTATCCAAAAGCTTGATTTTACACATTAGTTCAAAATAATGAGTAAAATTCATTATTATGTTCGATATGTTGTTAATATACTGGTTATATCAGAATATAATGTTAAAGACATGCTGCCTTCCTTGAATTCTTTAGATTCTGCAATTCAATTTACCATCGAGGAACAAAAAAACGAAAAATTGCTGAATATTAATATTGAAAGAAAAAAGAACAAATGGATGCCATAATATTACAATATTACAACAAGCCAAATGATACAAAATTATAACTACCATTCAAACGTGCCATTTAGATAAAAGTTATTCATGATCAAAGGTCTAATATATAGACATTTTATGTTAATCAAAATTTCGAAGAACTTCACAAATCAATCATAAAGATTAAATATATATTAAGGCGTAGTAGAATTATAAAAGAAAATCTAGAAAACGTATAACAAACTCAAGAAACTAAAAACAAACAAAGTGATTATTTATACAATTACATTTTTAATATTGAATATCGAGGAATTCAATTACAGAAAGACTTGAAAATAATTACTACATCATATTTAAAAATAGGATTTATACTTAAAATCAAAAAATTAGACATCTAATAGGACTAAAGACTGAAACCAAGAACGAAAATCTTTTCAAAGTAGTATATGAAATAACTTGGAACTGTGGTGCACAATGCATTGGAAAGACGTCAAGAAATTTACAAACAAGAACTAAAGAACAAAAAATCAGTTAACCATCTCCAATTACCTAAAGAACTGTGATATGAAACTTACCTAAGAAGTCTTATCTAAGGTAATTGAAAATATTCAACTAAGTATAATGGAACCAAATTACATAGAATTAACAAACCAGGATTAAACAAAAAAGAATATAAATATAAACTAAATCTACCAAAGTTGATAAACAAAATTAAGGTCAGCATGTTATTAATTATTAAAAAGCTAATATGATGAATGAAACAGACCCACAAAATGTTGTCAACAATTGCAGAGCATGAATCAAAAAACAAAAAATGTAATCTTATCTTACATTAGCCATTTTTTTCCAGTGCATTTTTTAATTTGACCACTACTAAAAATGTGTGGAACCATTTAGTGGTGACATAAAAGGTCATTTTTGGTTTGAGTAGTTCAATGTGTCAGTCTTTAATTATGCCTTCAATTGTGTATATCCATTGTATTAATTTGATTCTAAAATACGATAAATAATTTGATCGTTTTCCATTAGAAAAATGTGGTTCATAAATTAATTGTAAAATTGTTAAACGAAATTGCAACATTTTTTTTAATAAAATGGAGATGACCACTGGTTGCAAATAAATTCCTAGTTATTGCCTGCTTAGATCTTTCTAAAACTATATTTTATTGATCATAGTATAGTGATAAAAATATTATCCTATAGGGGACTTTCTAGCAATAGCATAAATTTGATAACTAGCTATTTTATTGCTGTTAAGGATCTTTAGTAATTTTAATAAAACCATTAGATTAAAAGAGATACATTTCGCTCAACATGAGCATCATCAATTTACAAATTTTCCCACTAAATATGTATTATTTAATTAAAAGATATCATTATGCAATTAAACATTGATTAGAGGTAATTTATGCTGATATATCTTTGGTGGTAACACTCAGTTGCATTGATCTTACATATATACTTTCGATTACTTTTAAATTTGAAACAGATTTCAAAGAGTCAAAGTAAATGATGTATTTTCTGATGGACTGCCTGTTAACAATAGCTTCCCCTGTTTTTCAGCATATCTTTAACCAATATGAAATACGATAACTGATTGAAGTTTAAATTACTATGCTGGTGATACCTGAATTTTCAATGATAATAAACTGATGCATTTAGCAATTGAATTTGTAGCACTTAATTGCAACAAATTGTCAATGTATTTCAACATGCATAAGTTACTCATATATGAAAGTAAACTAGAGTTTTGTATTTTGCAGTCCTCAATTAATTATGAAGTTTTAGCACTAACTCTTAATGCCAATAATGTTGAGGTTCTAACTAGACAATTTCTAGTGTTTAGGAGTAACTTTTGAATCAAAGCAAAATTTTGTATTTCATAAAGATGCAATAGTCCGAAAATGGAATATAGGTATGAGTTTGTCAATGATAGCAATGCAATTACTAAATAGTGAGGCAATTCAATTTTTCCATTCCTTTATAATGAAGAAAACCTAATTTATGCAAATATATTATTTACTGATCTAAAAAAGCTTTTTTTTCTTATATAAAACTTGACATCCAATTTAAATGGGCGCAAATAAATGTTTCAAAGGAAAATTCTTCCAAAACTAAGCAGTTTATTTCTAGGCTTATCCTTTTCCCAAGATAGTTAATCAAATTGAACACAATGTTAACGTTTTTTAAATTCATCAAGAAATTACCACCCTATAATACTTTTTCAATGCCTGGTTTAATTCATGTGCAGAATTCCAAATTAAAACACTTTACCTACCTTAAATATAGAAAAATGATTTGTAGTAATAATTTATTAATACTGATGTTCGAACTTAGAACTCATTATCTAAAGAGATCAAGAACATTGAAAAATTGCAAACCTTTTAAGAAGCACATTTCAATTTTTCTTAAGTATTACAATTACAATGATACATTTAACAATAAAAAATAGTTAGTTTTAAATCCTCTGGATATCAATTCAATATAGAAATAAAATGTTAAGTACTAATTAAAATTTTTAATTCAGTGATTAAGCTTGATTGTCCAAATTGATCCAGGTCTTTGCTAATTTAAATTGATGGTATTAGTAGTAGAAGAGGCTGAGACCCCATTCAACTTTTTTCTGATTGGTCGAGAGGGGACCTTTGGCCCCTGCAAGCCCGTGGATATTGCAGGGGGTGTTGTACTGACGTCATTATGTGTTGACTGATTAAACAAGTCAATCTATATATTCACTCAAATCATCAGATAAAATCATTATTTTTATTCTATGCAATTTCATTTTCATTTGGTAATGTCTTTTGAAACACTAGCATCTGGTTCACTTGACACTAGAAGACAATGATATTTTACAACATTTAAATGATGACAATTCACAGTTATAAACGTGTATTTTTTCAAACATGAGTCCTGCTAGCAAACTTCCGAAAAAAACTGGCTAAAAATCGAGGACACTGTTCAGTTCAACACAAAGTATGGTGTTGTAGAAAAGATTAGACTCAATAATGGTTTCTACTATTTTATGCCTAAAAACTATGTCAATGCATTGGGTGAAAATTACAAGGTTTTGATAAATATACTTTTCCACAATGATAACATGAAGCTCAAGAGTAATTGTATTATTAATCATATTGTATTACAGTTTAGTAAATAGAAAACATAGTTTTGCTTTCAATCTTTTTCTACATGTACTAATTTTATTTTAATATGTTTGATAAATTATTATTATTAATAATAAATAGACAAGAAAATAAAATGATTAATTATTAGGTACAATGGTTTCACAACAAATTTCTTAAATTTACAGTGATTATTATTAGTAAATGGAAATAATAATATACCTTGTGGAGTGTTCATTCTACATACAAATTTATAATAGTTCTTTATACAGTCTGTAGAATTTCCCATAATTTGTGGATACAGATAGCCATGCTTGAGTAAATTTTCAATGGATTGAGAGATTAATCTAGTTAAAAACTCACACGTTTCCAAACTGGTGCAATCCATAATCACCCTCCATTTCCCAATTTGTAATTCATTGGGGGGAATTTTATGCCCTTCTGATTGATCAGTCATTCTCTTTAGTGATTTGAAAAGTTGCTGCTTTCTATACAATTCCTCCTTGCTCATTATTGTTAAAACATGTAAGAAATTTCAACAGGTAGAGCGTTTTATACCCCAATTTTCAATTATCCAATAAAATCAAGAGCTGATAAAGTTTCATGGGGTCAGGGCCTTAGAAGCCAATAATTTTAGGCAGTGCAATAATTTTGAACTCTGCTAGATGTTGCTACTCAAAATCGTCAATTTCATCTAAATCATAAATTTTAAAACAAAATATTCAAAATAGGGCTACCATTACCAATGTTTTGGGTTATTTTGGTTAGGGCATCATTTACATGGTTGATTGGATGCAGTATACATGTACAAGGTTGAAAATAAACATTTACTAGTGGTTGGTCAAGAATTAAATTGACATTTTTCTACCACAATTTTACATGTGTAGCTTTGAAACAACATTACTATTATTCTCTGCATATATGATTGAGAGGTAAAAATATATCAATACATTACAACAAGTATCTAATTTTATTCACATGATAATAAACTATATTCCACACAATGTCCATGATAAAAAAAATTGACACTCTATCTTCCTCAATGCCTCCATCAATAAGAGAACAGATTTTTGAAATGACAGTCTATTGGAAATCCTTCCACATGTAGTCTATCAATATTTTTTTTTAAAATTTCACCTGCTTCTGTTGTATGTGGCAGACGTGCTCCAGGTGAATTGAAATTTGTAGTGTCAATGTCTATGTGAGGCCTTAGGCCCCAGCAAATATAGCGAGTGCATTGTACTGGAAATACTTAAAACTGAATGTGTAAAATTCGTCCTGCACTGATCAATACATTTTCATGATTTATCACTCTTTGTATATTATTCAAAATGCACATCTTTTGCTCACCAATTGAAAATTAACATAAAACATAGTCATACCTGTGTTGAGCATATTGATTGAATTTATACACAGAGTTTTTGTGAAAGGTTAATTTTTTAGGTTTGGCAATGTACATATATGGTAATGATAATGATAATAATAATAATATTACTGTCAAATTAACATTGTTAATTTAAATTTTCTTGTCACCTCCACCAACTAGTGTGTTTATTTATGTAAAACATGGTAAAAATAATTGAAATATTAATTAATCTATATGCATTTACATGCAAAACATTTTAAAAAATTTATTTCATTTCATTTTTCAATGCACTGTTATATTCCCAGTAGAGTTTCTGTTTTGTACAAATTTTATCTCTGGGTTGATAATATCAGCTAAAACCAGAATCTTTGTTTGATTAAATAAATACATTATTAATAAGGTGTGAGAGCCAGACTCTGTTTCTTGTATAATTTCAATAATTTTGGTTCTACTGGTTTACATTTTGCATCCATTGATTGAAATTTTCTGTAAAATTAAGAACTTTGCTTAATTTAGAATGTGTTGAGGATCAACTGTAAATATGAACTGACATTATAATTTGTGCACATCATTTTATGCTGCATTGTGTGTAATGAAATTTATCCTTTCATTCACATTTTATTTCTTGTTTATGAAAAACATTTTAAGTTAATTATCAATTATTGTTATTATTTGAGTGTAAAGAATTATCTTTATGCAATTTGTGTAACATCACATGTGTTTATAGTTATTTAATGCTATGTTATAATTTTCATGGTTTATTCAATTGTTTGGTAAAACATGGTCAATTGTTAATCTATTACATATTCAACACAGCTAAGGTGTATTAGTTTTCTCAATGTATCTTGTTTATAAAATTTCCAATTGCAAGCATGTTCACTCTTATAATTTAAAAAAAATGTAAATAGTATATTTCTTAATGTATACATGTGTTAATTAAAATTTCGCTAATTTTTTATGAATTAATTATTTCCACAAGTTAATGATTGCATATAGCTTGATTAATTACAAAAGCATGCATTACTACTATTGATTTTATTTTACAATGTGTTTTCATCTCTACATGCTTTTAGTTAAATAGTGATTATTATTGTTTGAGTGTAGAGAATTATTTTATGCAATGTGTTTATATCTTGCACACACACTTATTTAATGTTAGTTATTTTCATGCTTAATTCAAATGTTTACATTCTGCAAACCATGTATTAAAAACACTATCATCTACTTACTATTGTTGCTAATCTAGCTTATTATTTTTTATACAATCAATGTGTATTATATTTTCAATGTGTTACCCTCTTCTTTGTAAACATGGAAATTTAGAAATTGGTTTTTTAACACTTTATGAAAAATTAGTCTGATTATATTGAAAATATTTTTGTGTTGAGTAAGTTGTCTAATGTAAATATTTTTCCCAATGCATACCTTTTTATATATAACAACTGCCCTTCCATGCTGTTTTCTAAAATTTATTAAATTTAGTTCTACAAGCAGTGTTGGTCAACCCCCCATTTTTCAATGTGCTCACTGCGCATATACTAATCCCAAGCCCCATGCACTACAGGCCCATATAATTAGGAAACATAAAAAATCACAGGTATATCTATGCATGGAATGTAAATTATTTTTCCATAATGAAGGATTGTATGTTGAACACATTATAGTTGTACATGAATGATTAGCTCCATCACCCATTGAAGAGATTACCTTACATAAGACTAATATGACATACAAAGGAAGCTTTGCCTGTTATGAGAGCCAGCAATTAAATGCAATTATTTCAAAAATTATTAAGGAGAACATCACCATACATGACTCTTTGAAAGAGTATCTGATGGCTGAGGTGGAATTATCACAAACTGATGGAAATGAGGAAAAGTGAGTTGTTCTCCATCAAACCAGTAAACTGGCATAAGTTTTTCATACAGGACTTTGCAAGACAACATATTCAAAGATGGTGAATGAACTCACAAATTACATCACTATGTATGCACACAATGGTTCAGGCTGGATTGTTAAAAATATTAATAATGTAGGGCTATGCATTGCCAAGAATAGACCAACCCACACTGGTACATTTATCCTGCTACCAGATTGTTTGAAGGACAACAATTTCTTGGTAAATCCCAAGTCTGGTGAATCCATTGAGTGCTTTTTGTATGCAGTTTTTGCATGTGTGCATCCAGAAATCAAACAAATATGCAAAGTAACTCATTTACACAAATTTAAATGTGTTTTGAATGTTAATGGACTCTCTTTACCACTCGACATTAACAATGTCTGTGTGCTTGAGGACCTCAATTAATGTCAATGTATACACTTTAAATGATGATCAGAGTCTAGTCCCTGCATACATATCAGAAAAGCACTATGTGAAAACTGCAAATTTGATATTAATTAAAAAGAATGATAATAGCCTTTATGTGGCCATAATGAATTTAAATGAATGTTTGTTTTTTAAAGACTCATAATAATGGATTCTTCTGTTCTAAGTGTATGTCTGGCTTTGAGATAGAACAGAATTTGGAGAAACATCAAAAAAAGTGTAGTGGATCCACTGAACCAGAAATTACACTTCCCAGTCAGTCAGAGAAAATTGAATTTAAAAATTATGGAGCAAAAAATTATGTACCATTGAAATGGTTTTGGAAAATGTACATGGACCTGTACCAAATCCAGCCACCAGCTACATGGTGCAAGAAGTAAGGCAGAGGCCCTCTGGCATAAGCATCACCATGATGACAGAGAAGGAGCTGCCTTCCTCCAAAGTTTTCACTGGAGAAGACTGCATGTCAGAGGCATGAGACCAGCTTAGAAAATTTGTGCATGAATCATTCCAGGCAAAGCAAAAAGACTGTCTATTACAAATAACACTTGATGAATACATAAGAATGCTGGCAAATGCAACATCCTGCATATTCTGTGATAAACCATTTAGGCACTTCAAAAAAGGTAATAGACCATTTTATCTATAGTGAAAAGATTAGAGGCATTTCCCATAGTGACTGTAATGTTTTCAATAGATCACCCAATTTCACCCCCATATTTGCACATAACACTTCCCATTATGATTTTCATATTTTGTTGAAAACTCTGAAATTGAGGGAAGGCAAAAAATTAAGTTGTATTCCCTGCACTAGTAAAACATACTGTCACTTAGTTTATCTATTCCTGTCTCAACTTTTTTAAGTAAAAATAACATCACAAAAAATATTTATGAAGAACTACAATTTCTAGACTCTTATTGCTTTATAACAGATTGTTTGTCCAACCTAACAAAGAATATAGGCAGTGATAATTATAAATTTTTACATGTGGGTATGAATGAGGAAAAGGCACAAGCATTTACAGAAGGCAAAGGGGTAATATGCAATGATTATTTGGATAGCTTTGAAAAATTTAAGGACACTCAGCTTCCAGACTTAGTCCAGTGGAAAAATTGATCGACTGGAGAAATATCTCTAATGCAAGAAGAGCTAGACTTTGAGCAGGAACATACTTGGGTTAAGGGGTGCTGCCAAACACTCAAAGATTTTCACAACAATTTTCTACAGGCGGACACTCTTACTTGCCAATGTGATTAGAGAATTTAAACTGGAAACCATGGAAATATACAAGTTAGACCCTGTGCATTTGTTCACAATTTCAAATTACAGCTGGAACACTGCTATAATATACACAGACATCACTGGACCCCATTGCAAATCTGGATCAGTTGGAATTTATTGAAAATGGAATTAGAGGAGGCATGTCCAGTGTTTATTCAGATTGTTATTTTAAGGCCAATAACCCAATTGTAGCATCATCCCAAAAAGCAACTAAGCTGCAAGCGAAGAACAAACGTCGAATGATTAATAATAATTAAAATTAATTGTAAAATTTAGATAATGATCAGTGATCAAGTAATATTTGACAAATTAAATTGAGCGAAATAACGCTTACGTAGGAACAGCCATATTGGCAGACGAATCATTTGAAATTTAAATCAGCAGGTACTTTTGTAGAATTTTTATAAATAGCTTTGATTCAACCAGAATTTTGATGAACAATAAATTCTTCGGAGTTTATTTTATTTTCATTCTACTCTTATCTGGTTTGATTATTTAATAAAATGTGCAGCTAGGCAAGTTGTGTCGAGTAGTGGCTGGATTCCATCACGGGATCGATTCGAAGGGTCCTTGTGCCAGTCATGAAACCGCACTTATGTTACGGTTAGGAGTTTTTCGATTCTTGCCTAGTCTGACTATCGATCAATACATGTATGAAATAATCAACGCTTGAAACGACTGGATAGTCGACATCTAGGGATATACATATATTC
>CABFPE010000013.1:751928-767204 GCA_900660155.1 Hofstenia miamia
TGAATCATCTCTTGTGTTAACGGGTTATAACCATACGATGGTGGCAGGGTTGTGCAGAGATCATCAATTAGACTGCTCAATGAACCAGATGTTAGCGTTTCAACAGACATTGGCAAATGTGAGAGATGAAATTGTGTAAGAGAAAAATAATGACTTTATCTGATGAAATGAGGTGAATATATAGATTGACCAGCCAATGAAAATACATTTGAATTAATGAAAAATAATTATTGGTTGGTGATCAGCAAAAACAAAATGTGTGATAGCGAGGAATATTAACAAATTGTAATGTATGCAAAAACATGAAGTGTAACCCATGATATTAACAAAATTAGTCATTACAAACAATAAACCAAAAAAATGTAATTATATCAAAACAATGTAAATTTGGGCGTGAATCATTTAAGCAGGTCCGAATGTGCTAATTAAAAATGCAATAGTGAGCTGTATCTACCTGTCAAAAAAATCAATTAGCGAGATCTTCAAAGCACTTAGCGTTAAGTATCAATTAGATGACTCAACGCTTCAACCACCCCTTCGATATTCACCGTCTGTCACGTGACATGTGACGTCATAAGCTCTCGACCAATCAGAGGCGTTTTTTGTGGTGTTCTTGCCACGGCTATAACTACTGTTAACTGACTATCACATTATGATAATACATTGGTGCCTAATGATTAATTTCCGATAAAAAAATTATTCCATGAGTTTTACTGTCACCTAGTCTATCTATATTTGCTACAATTTTTTTTAATTCCGTTTTTGCTAATACAAAACAAGAAATATTTTTTGTCAAACAATTACATGTTTTGAAAATTAAACTTTCTGCTTTTAAAACAATAAGATGTAAATTTTTATCCAGTAAAACTTAACAAATGTTTGAATTAATTTCATAATAAATCGTTAAAAAATGTAACGCCTAATGTATATGATAAAAACAAATAAATTTTCGGAAAAACCAAAAACTATTTTAATAAATGCATGTGGTAAAACCCACATTTTTTAAGACAAGACAAAATGTAATTTGTTCTATGGTTCACTTATAATGATCATATATCACACTATTAAATGTGTCTATTGTTTAGTTCATCTCATTGCTGATGTTAAGTTCTTATATTGTCACCAATCGCCTTCTTCATTTACCATGCACGCGTAATTTTTGGCAAGAGTTTGACCATCTGTTAGTGTTAAGACTGAAAAACCACACAACGTCCAATAAGATATCTAAATGGGGAATACAAGATATGCATATACAAGTCAAAATTAAATGGAACATAAGCACGTCAACTATTGTGTGTATATTTTGAACACTGTTATTAAAAACAAACAATTTCTAATAATAACAGCATGAATTTACCATGGGAATGAGAGCCTTGTAATTAAATTAAAATTACAAGTTTATACCACCAGAATTGTTTTAAATTGTTTTGTTATTGAGAGATTCTTCTAATGTTGAAGCGGAAAAACAAAGGAGAAACCACAATTGTCTAAAAGTAGAATAAAATGTTTTAGCATAAAATTATTTATACCAAGTTGCATCTCTTCCCAGCTCTTGGTGATTATCAGCTTGATTGATTTATTTTCTAACGTGAAGACTATTTTTCCCAGTACATATCTACTTCGACCTGTACCTTTTATTTTGTAGAGTGTGCAATGAGAGAAAGTGTGCACAATAGGGTGGTCCAAAAAAATAAAAGTTCGAAAAGTCTACCTCTCACCCCCGCATTTTGTGACACTTGGTAAGAAACGATCGCACATAAATTTTCAGCTCGATATGATCAAATTTAGGGGTGCCCCAAAGACCTTGAAGTTAGTGAAAATTGCAAAAAATAACTATTTTTTAATACTACTTACAAATATACTACTTACACATCACTCCCTGGCAGTTCAAAAATATTTTGTAACTGTTACATATGATATTCCCTTCTTATTGAGGGCAATAAATTATGATATGAAGATTTTGTAATTATATGTAGACAGCATTGCGGTCAGTGGTTTTAGCGCGATCAAGAGCAAAGGCGAGATCTTTAGAAATGCTATTTTTCGATTTGCACTGTTTCTTCGAAATTGTTTCATAATGCACATCGCGTTTAGGAGAATTGTTGGCGTTCTCACTATCTCTGTTATCAACGAAATCAAAGCTGACAACAGCAAACTGAGATTCTCTTCTTTGTACATTATCTTCTTTTCTTTTCACGGCTTGTTCTTCTCGCCTCATGCGATTATTTTCAATTTTGGACAATTTCTCGTCCACACCAAGCATCACACCCTGTCTTCCAGCCATTCTCTGTGCAAGCAGGAAGGCTTTATCCTCTTCGTTTTTAAGTATATTCATTGAATCAGCATGAGCTATGTCAAAAAGATTTTTCAAAGAATTTTTGAAATCATTCCTGCGATTTTCTTCCGTTTGAGACATTCTCTCTTTCCGTTTCCCCAGATTTCTCCATTCCTCGAATAGACCTTTAATCTTTCTGATTCTATGCTGTGGTTGAGTGATTGGGAGTCTTGCGCGATTCCAGAACGATATGACCTCATCGTCTACTTCTGATGCCGCATCCTGCAAAATCTTTTTATCAACCCGTTTCAGATAAAATAGTTGCCTCAAAACTTCGCCAGATGATGGTAACTTTCCACCTGTAAGTTCTTTTAGAGGTTGACCAACAAGCCAGATATTGGTATTGTTCTGTGTATTTACCGTTTTACTGCAAAGCGCCATCACCACCTGAAAAAGAGAACGAGATTTGAATATGACACCAAATAGAAACAAAATAGATCAGATTACGTTAGTTTACTTAGTATTTCATTCCCAAAAAATATTATGAGACATAAGTAGTTAACTATTTTTGTTAAAGTGTTTAATGTTGCAGAAGAATGTTCAGGTTCCCAATGGATCAGTGGGTAAAGCTATTAGCTATTCCGTCAAAAAATAGTGCATCAATATCTCTTGGGCACCAATATTAGTTTATACTATTGCGACTTTTATTTATTACTAAAGATCTGAAACAAAATAGTGAATTTCAATATTTGGATGACATTCTGTATAATATTAGTTTGGAATCTGTCTAAAAGTACTATATTTGGATGACTTCATCTCTATACATTATAGCTTTCTTCTTTGCCTTTCTCTTCTCTGTGGTATATTATAGCCATCTTGTTGAATTTCTATACTAACTAGTACAACTTCAGAAAGCCATTATTCTGTCAATTCTTATCCAATTCCTTAGCTCTTTCCACCATTCTTTATAGCTCTTTTAATTCTATATCCCAATGTTTATATTATATTTTTAATTAATATTCCTTTTCCGTTATTAAAAGCTTTATTATATTATAACTTTCTTTCTAGCACTTTTCGACTATATCAACTGATCGATTTCGGAACCCCATTTCTCAGCGAGTTTTGATTGTATGGATTAGGTTTATATATCAAAATGTAGACAATTACTAGCTCCATGTGAAACTATTTTTTATTTCTTGGATTTATCAATTCTCATTCAATAGCAGCGACCAATAGTAATGGTCAATTTCAACACTTCTCTTATAATCGATTATTATAATTTATAGGGTAGACTATCTTTGGAGACCTATAGCTCCATGACTTTTTATGATAAGACTACAGTTTAAATATCATTCGATGCGCAATTTTCACTAACTTCAAGGTCTTTCGGGCACCCCTAAACTTGATCGTATCGAGCTGAAAATTTATGTGCGATCGTTTCTTACCAAGTGTCACAAAATGCGGGGGTGAGAGGTAGACTTTTCGAACTTTTAATTTTTTCAATATAATTGTGGACCACCCTAGTGCACAATATATTGTAAATGCTAGCTAAACAAGAAATTATTTAGAGATAGAGAAATCACCACTCACTATTATTTCTTTATGATTACACATGCACACAGTAGAAGATTGAGTGTATGTGAGTCAGAAATTGTTGTGAGAAGTCAATCAGCATGTATGAAAGCATTTTTTGTTTCAATTTGATTCCTGGGGATATTACTTGCTTAAATTCTCTATTGCTTAAACAATGCATGGTCAAGGAACTACTTCTCCATCTGAAATTTTGAAGACACTCTTGGAAAAATACTCAACAGTGATGGGTGCTAATATATATAATAGCACTTCCCATCAATCTGGAAAAAACAAAGGAAAAACCACAATTGTCTAAAAGCAGAATAAAATGTTTTAAAATAAATTAAGTGCAAACTAAGCTAGAAATTAATTAGAGATAGACAAATCACTGCTCACTATTTTTTCTCCACAATTATACATATAGTGGAAGCTTGAGTGTATGTGAGCTGAGAATCATTGTTGATGTGAGAAATCAATCAGTGCGTATGAAAATTTTTTTCAGTTATCAAATGGGAGGGCTTTGCATATGAGATAGCAATAGAACACATATCACAGTGAAATGTCTAGAACTTAAATGTAGAGATATTCTTCAATCAATAAACCAGAGAACATCACACATAGAGATTAACACAGCTAAATATTTCGTTAATTTATCACACAAATAAAACAATTGTACGTTTTGTAGTGGAATTTTCACATGGAGGTGTGTTTTTCAATTGATAGATAGAGTATCATGAATGACAGCAGGCAGAGCTAAACATTTTTTTAAATTTTTTCACACATTAAAACTTTACATTTGTTATGGTGGACTTCAATGTAGAGGCATTTTTCAATCAATAAAACAAATCATCACAAATGATCAGAGACAGAGCGAAATATTTAATTACTTTTATTATACATTTTGTTGTGGTGGACTTTGTGCAAATGTACAGATAAATGGAGGGAAACACACTCTATAGAATGATGAAAAATATTTACAACATCAGCATCTAAGCAAGTAAAACATTAACCATAAAATGACTATTTCCATTTACCATATACAGAAACTTGGAGCAACTACAGAGGCAGAACAAGGTATTTGTTAAATTCAATATTATCATGTGTATAGAGAATAATTATTAAAAACGCATACAAAATAATTTTCATATACCTAAACAAGGTCTTTTGCTGCTGCTGCTTGTAAATGGTGTATTGAGAGAGGCATCTTCATTAGGGTGTTTTAATGTTGATAGTGGAATATCTAAATGGAAAATTAGTAAAATACATGTGAATGCAATCTATACCTTTATGGCCATACAGATATCTCTTGTCATCATAAGGTGTTAGAGTGATTTTATTCATTCTCTTGACAGAGATATCATGGTTATGGTTACAAATCATGACCATTTCTCACCACAGAATTTTTTTGCCATCCAAAATTCACTTGAAGACATAGAAATTCATGGTCTTCTTCACAACCCCATAACCCCTTTGCAATAGATTTAAGGCGTAATCCCCCACTATTTGCACCAATATATTGGACAGATAATCCAAGCATTATTCATGTAAATGTAATGGATATTGAAGGTCATGCATTAGCAGGTAACATCTGTATGTCTCTGATGGTGTTGCAGGTATATTTTCTAGACTGTCATCTGTTCAACACAGGCCTCCAGTGGGTAAAAAACATGGACATACAGCCTGAATAAGAGGGCATTACTGTCCAAGAAAATTGAGTATGTGGAGTCTTTCCCACTATCATAACCCTCCACCATTGTGTAACATCCTCCACCTAGCTTATTACGCCGTGTCTAACTGCTGATCATGAGTACTCGGTAAATTGCGGGTGAGGTGTTACCAAGTTGTTGAACCATCAGACCTTTCTCTATTATTAACTAGTTATGTCAATTAAATAATTGAGTATTAACCATCACTGTTTAGGTGACAGAGCAGTATGACGTTTCCTCTCCAGTTCTTCCATGGGCTCCTGCCTGAAGCCGATCTCCACAAGACAGCTCCTCTCCTTCATAACCGATGATTGAGTCCACGGCACCACCTCAGCTCAACTGGAACTAATTATGTGTACCTTACGTTAGCTCGGTGCATGCACTCAAGTAAAGTTGTAACTGACTTAAACTCAAATTTGTAAAGTGTTTGTTGTTTTGATTTAGTAAAGCAACCGGGCATTGACACTAACTGCATTTACAAAATATTAGAATAGCCATTACCGTAAAACTATCGGCTTAATGATTTAAGTAATAAGATTGCAGTTTCCTACACCTACATTTAATAGTATTACATGTAAGGTCATTTATCAAGTCAATTATAGTCGAGTCTCCTACATTTAAGAATATATATATATTCCTAAGTGTCGACTATCCAGTCGTTTCAAGCATTGATTATTTCATACATGTATTGATCGATAGTCAGACTAGGCAAGAATCGAAAAACTCCTAACCGTAACATAAGTGCGGTTTCGTGACTGGCACAAGGACCCTTCGAATCGATCCCGTGATGGAATCCAGCCACTACTCGACACAACTTGCCTAGCTGCACATTTTACTAAATAATCAAACCAGATAAGAGTAGAATGAAAATAAAATAAACTCCGAAGAATTTATTGTTCATCAAAATTCTGGTTGAATCAAAGCTATTTATAAAAATTCTACAAAAGTACCTGCCGATTCAAATTTCAAATAATTCGTCTGCCAATATGGCTGTTCCTACATAAGCATTATTTCGCTCAATTTAATTTGTCAAATATTACTTTATCGGCTAACAGGTTTTTCTCAATTTGAACAATATTAAAGCTTGGTTCCATCTTACAAAAATAACTAAGATCATTAACTAATTTTTACAATCAATTTTAATTATTATTAATCATTCGATGTTTGTTCTTTGCTTGTAGCTTAGTTGCTTTTTGGGATGATGATACACTCCAATGCATTATATCGCAAAATTAGTCGCAATTCTGCATTTGATCTAAATGTAATAAACTTGAAATGCGCATATGGGTGAATAAACTACTAAAATATAAAATTCGTTTTAAAACAAAAGTGTGTTTGGTGAAAATAGAAATATTACATCACCTATATAGGCGAATAAACTATTAAAATTTTTGACTTTTTCATAATTTACCTTTAATCAATTATAAAATTTACATCGTAATTCGCATTGCTAGATAAAAATCATTATAATTAAATAATCCCACTCACTCATTTGCAATAAATTAAACAAATTCGATTATACACAATACTCGATAAAACATTAATGCATTGAAACTAATTTAAAAAGGAGAATAAACGTGTACAAAGGAAATGTTTATAGACACATAAAACTGTTAATACATAACATTGCTCATCCCCAAAAACGTGTATGCTGAAAGAGGAAATACAAAAATTAACCAAATAAAACACCAATGCAAATCATTGATTAAAACAAAGAAAAAGGTGTAAAAAATATTACAAAGTTGAATATATAGTATAAAATATTGAAAAAGTAGCTTACCCATTTCGTACATTGAGTCTTTCTCATTCCGTTGACGTGGTAAGTCAATCTGCGTCCAACTTTAAAATCCCGTGACTCAAGGTTTCACGAACCTTCTGACGTCTTAAGCTAATTAGAGAAGAATTTCCAGCTATCTATTACGCATTGCAAGAAGTATCAATTCTCTTCACGCATATTAGCACAACTTGTCCAGACGAATTGTTGTCGGAGAATTGTAACGTGACAAACCAATTTCCATTCCCACTTTAAAGAGCATGCATTATCAGATACACATCCTTTACTGTGACATCATTAAGCTTCCTGAATTCCACATAGAGGCAGTACTTGTCACCTTGTTTAATAAAGATGTTGAGTGCTGCATAGGGGCTTTTGCTAGCCTGAATAATGCCATTTTCTAAAAGATCACTCAAAATATTTTCATACTCTTCTTGGAGGTTTTCCAGTACCCTCCTAATGGGCAGGTAAATTAGATGGTCATTCTTGGTTAAAATAGAGTGTTGTTTGCCAACAGCCTGGCTAATGCTAATTGAACAGTAATTGAAAACCTCATGATGTTGCTGAAGCAGGTGAGAGAGTGACTCATGCTCTTGAGAGCTAAGATGTTGATGAGTCTGTTCATTAACAAGAGGGATCTGGACAGGCTCACTTGGCTCTGCCAGATTCTGAATGTCAGTTAATATTGGTAGACAGGCAGTGGCCTGGAATTCAAGAGTTGCAATAATTTTCAGTTGAGAAGGGTTTATCTTGACCAGCAAATTAGAATTATTGAGAATAGTAACATACATTCTTCCTTTAGAGATTAGTAGAGAAGTTGACTCTAGAGAAACACTTCCCCTTGAATCCAGAAACCATAACATCACCAGTGTATGCAGATTCAGTGGTGATGGGGACATGTCGCCAATGATGAGGCTCAACAATTACACTTTCAGAAAAACTTAATGAGATATCCTGCTCAGGAACTGTAGTGAGCTTGTGCCAGCATTTGCTTTTGTGGATGGAAATTGTTTTCTTTCCATAATCAATAACACATGCATTCTGCTCAAAAAAGTCACTTCCCAGAATTATGTCATATGGGAGCAGCTGGTTGCAAGTATCTATAACAATCAAATCAACAACAAACAGTTCCTGCTAAATGTGTAGTTCCAGTTTCAGTACATGACCTTTCAAAGACAATGAGTGCCCAGAGGCATCCAACAGATGTGCAGTAGATGGAAGTAAATCATTTCATGACAAACATAACTTGGAACAACAAGAGTAACTAATGATTGAGGCTGAGGTCCTGGTATCAATTGTGAGATTTATCAGAGATCCATTTATATCTACAGGGATAATGTTAATACACAACAGTGAAGTGATTACCAGAATGTCATGTGCATATTTTCTAGGAGGCAGGGCTCCAACTAGTTTAACTGATAAACAGAGCTAACAGGTAAGTCAGGTGGACACTCTCCATCGCCAGGCTCATTAATGATGAAGCCTTTGCCATTGGCAACTAAATGAATTACAGTGTGGCATTGAGACTGCATATGGTCTTTCTGGCTGCAATGGAAACAACTAGTCTGCTCAAGTTCTACCTTCACTGTGGAAGCAACAGTGCTTGAGGAGGTAGGGTGCTTCTGCAATGAAGAACCTGCCTTGAGATCTCCAGCATCCTTGTTGATACAAGTGGTATTGTACAGCATATACACAATGCTAATAGCTTTATGAATTATCAGGTTGAGATCATCTTTGGGATCACACTTGAGTTCAAGGCAACTATGAATATTGGTTGGAAAGCCCTGACAAATGTACAAAAAGAGATCATGCTTCAAATACTCATGGCTGAGCTTACTTAAACAAAACAGCCTTTCCACCTGCATGATGTAATTGTGTACATTTTTGCCCTTCTTGAACAAGAGGTTGCATAATAGCATCTTGTATTGATGCTTAATGTGAGGCACCTTGTAATGCTCCTCAAAATAACTGATGAGAAGTTGGTAATTAATCTTCACATCCTGATCCAACATCATGTATTGGTTGTATGTGAGACCTTGAAGGTAGGTAGGGAATTGAGTGATGGCAGTATTCTGAGTGGCCTTGTACTGCCACATCATTATTTCAAAGAGGAAAAACCACTCTTCAAAAGACTGTGAAATTTCATTGATTTTTCAAGTGAACTTATGTAATATAGAATGACAATTAAATAAGTTAGCAGTTTTGTTTCCAACAGTGGTTGTAGGTAGGATCAATTGGGTAATATGTGGTCCATTCTTCAGAGCAGATCTAGAAAGATCACATGACTATGGTGGGGTAATTGGAGTTACAACAGTGGGGGGGTAACACAAGTATTCACAGGTGCAGGAGGCAAAATGGTCACACTTAGCACATATGGAACTGGAGCAGCTAGTGTGGTCAACATAGAGACTTGAGTCAAAGCTGACTGCATAAAGGTGGGTTCTCCAGTTGTGAATGAAGTGACAGGGGTAATGAATTGAGGCGTCAATGGTGTAGAGATGGTGACAATAGGGCTGCACAGAAGGTGAGCAGAAATCATTTCAGAAATTTGTTCAGAAAAAGTGTACAAAACATCTTGTAAAACACTGTGAGTTGCATACTCAGAAAATCTAGACTGAAGAACAAGGTGGGCTACTCTGCCTAAGTAGCAATGTAGGCAGAGGAGTCACCAAAATTTGAAGTTGAATTTCCAAAGCATTGATTTAGTCAATGAAACATCCCTCTTTCAATTGAGCATTACAAGCCTGTTCTTGCATATCAGCTTGAAGAGAATCTAGGCATTGCTCACAAGTGGTTGCCACAGGCAGTTTCTATGGGAGGATGTAATAGGGATCAAAAGACAAAGGAGAAACAAGTGAATTAATTCCAGCAGTGTGAGGAGCAATGTTTGGGCTGCTAGCATTTACACTGGGGAAACCCTGAGTGGGAGTCCCATTACAAGACATACTATTGAAGTCCATTCAGAAAAAACAAGAAAATTCAGAAAAACAATTCCAACAAATTGAGAGAAATTCCAACTGGGTTTGGAAAAACAAAAGCTAGTAACAGTAGACAGCACAGTGTAGGGTACAGTAATACATCCAAATTCTAGAAGATGAGACAACAACAAAATAACAACCAAAATGAGCAAAAATAAAATTGAAGCTGGTTGACAGCTTCAAAGCATGGAACTGCAGTGTAAAAATGACATAAGAGTTAAAGTTATGAATCAAGTGGTACTGAAGTTGATTCACAGCCAGGGGAAACAACTATCCCAGCTAGCTCACACCAAAGAGCAAAAACAAAATCAAGTATGATATAGAAACAGTAACAGCTTGGCATTATGTTACAATCACCAGGCAAAATCAGATGATCACTTTGGTAACTTCAACAGAATAGTGTAGAAAGTTCAACTGACACCCTAATTTGTCCAGCATCACATCAGGGTCGCCATTTAGAATCACAGGGGAACTCTGGCTACTCTAGTGGTACTGGGAAACTCAAGAGTTAAGATCAAAGGTTGCAAAGTTTAGCATAGCAGAGAGTGACCTGCATTCCAACAAAAGAAAGAAACTTTGGTGGTTAACCAATTTGCTTAATAAATACAGAAATTCTATAAAGAACTCCAACAGTGACCAATTCAGACAGTATCACACTGAAGCCATATCCATGAAGCCATTCACCAAGGTGCTAATTGTGTGTCTCAAGTTGAAATTTCTAGCTCAATAAACAATTTATCTCAGAGTTCTATTATCTCAGCTCATGTAAATAAATAACAAACAAAAGGCACATAATTGCTGTGCATTCACATTTGCCAACAGCATAGTATATTTGAAGTGTGTTAACATTATGTGCATGTATGAGTTGATCAAATGAAAAGTTGTTATTCCCTACATGTAATCATAACCTAAAGTGACCACAATTCAGGCTGTCACCTTTAAGGAGCTATTTATTGCCCCAGACACAGTGCAGTTTCCTCCTGAATTGCTGCAAGATCTTAAGCAATAGTTATCATAACCAAATTCTTGATGATAAATCTAAAAAGGGTTACAAGATAATAAAAGCAAAAAAGATCAAATGCAGCTGAAGGAAGACAAAATTATTGTGTGCTTTGCTACTGTAGCATCATCCAAATCAATCTAAAGGCTGCAAACGTCAAGCAGAGATGAGAATAAGATCAAAGAAATGATGATTAGAAATATTGTATTTAGATCAATTAGATTTATTTGTATTATGCAACCAAGAAACAATATGTGTCAAAAATAAGAGATTAGTATCAGTCAATAATAATACTTTTTGGCAAAACGAGTTGCTTCCATTATTTTGAGCTGCCATCTTGACAGATAAGAAGTTTAAATTTGAAATCAACAGGTACTTTTCTAGATTTGGTATGAATAGGAACTAAACATTGTAAGCAATTGATAAAGAATTATATTCAGAATTCTTATTNATCAGTCAATAATAATACTTTTTGGCAAAACGAGTTGCTTCCATTATTTTTAGCTGCCATCTTGACAGATAAGAAGTTTAAATTTGAAATCAACAGGTACTTTTCTAGATTTGGTATGAATAGGAACTAAACATTGTAAGCAATTGATAAAGAATTATATTCAGAATTCTTATTTTGTTCTACTATAATGGTTTGATTACTTAATATGATGTTGAGCTAAACACATTGTGTTTAGTAGTGGTCTGGATCCATCATCAAGATCAATTCTAGGATCTGATCACAAAAGTGCACTTAAGTTAGGTGTAGGAGTTTTTCTCTTGTTTAGCCAACTAGTGATCACTTAATACAGGTATTAAAATAAATGAATTCACAAAAAGGTTGGATAACCAAAACTTAGGTAATATGTTAATATTGTTTTAGATCCAAATTAGTGACCTATAAATGACAGATAAAGTGATCAAACATGTATTAAATAATAAATGTAGGTTAAGAAGCTGCTCAATACTTATGCATTTATTATAGAATCACTGGGGTGTGATTCTAGTGAACACAAAGAGAATACAGTTCAAACTACTTCTATTTACAAAATGCTTTCGTCTTTATATACAATATTATTTACAATATGTACAAATATTACAACTACCAGTCACTAACAAGAAAAGCATGAGGTCTGTCCAATAAATAGTAACAACTACCAGCAATGCTACACACCACCCAGGCCAGACTCAGTGACTTTTGGTTGTGTGCCCAATGGAGGAGGAGGAGGATTTGGTCCAAAAGGATCCATTTGACAGCTCTTTACTCAAACATGCAAAAACTAAAGCATAGGCTTGGCTGACTCCTATTGATTGGGTTAATCTTGTGAAGAGGCATCAGATTTAACCTTCGAAACCATTTCCATCACCAATTGTGTCTGGCAATGACTGAGAACAACAGATTAAAAACCATCTTCTTTGCAGCATCATTACAAGCTCCTCGCTCAAACATGCAAAAACTAAGGCATAAGCTTGGCTGACTCCTATCAATTGGGTTCATATTGCAGAGAGGCATTGGAATGTTCTGCATCACATCAGGGTCCTGTCACAGTTGCCATGTAGAATCACTGGGGTGTGATTCTAGCAAACACAAAGAGAATACAGTTCAAACTACTTCTATTTACAAAATGCTTTGGTCTTTATATACAATATTATTTACAATATGTACAAATATTACAACTACCAGTCACTAACAAGAAAAGCATGAGGTCTGTCCAATAAATAGTAACAACTACCAGTGATGCTACATTATTAAAGCCAATATATTTATGTAATGGCTACATGTAATATTTATTAAGCAGCTAGTGACATGTCTGGTTGCAAACAAATGAAACACTTTTACAAAACAGAGTCTAAGTCAAATTGTGTCATGTCTTGAGTATGCACTGAGCTAGGATAGGGTACACATAAACTGTATCAATGAGCTGAGGTGTGGAATGCAACCAAATGGAGCATTGAAGGATTAGTGAAACTGGATGTGGAGAATAGCTGCAGGCAGATGCCCATTATTGATCATTGGAGGAATTGCTGCATGGCTTCATCACCTAAATAGTGAACAGTTAAATCCAGTTACATTGTGTTAATAGAAACAAATTCTAAAGCAGTATCTAGTAAATCCCTATCCACACAACTATGACTAAGGTTATATAGTAAAAAAGGATAAACTGTAATGATGCCTGGTAGAGGATGATACACTACAGTTGTCTAAGATATTTATTACAAAATCTGTAAATTATTACCTGGATATTGCTTACAGTTTCAAACACAATTTCCCTTGCAAAGTTAAAATAAACAATCACATGTCCTTGACAGAAGACCCAAATAATAATTCTTTCAAATAACTACACTAAAAATGTGAACAAATTGAATTAAAGAAATTGATACAAATTGGTAGCACCTAATCATCAAATAAGGACGTCAAAAAGACATAACACTATTTTCAGAGTGCCAAATAATAAAATTTGAAAAAAAATATTAACTATGCAGCTAGTAATAAGCCAGGTTGCAAGTACATGAAACACTTTTGTAAATAGAGACTAAGTTGAGTTGTGTCTTGTCTTGAGTATACACTGAGCTAGTATAGGGTACACATAAGTTATATTGATGAGCTGAGAAGTGGAATTCAACCAACTGGATCATTGGCAAGCTCATGATACTGGATGTGGAGATTGGCCTTTGGCAGATGCCCATTACCAACTAGTAGAAGAGATGCTGCAAGGTTTTGTCACCTAAATAGTGGCTATGATAATGTCTATTAATTAAAGTTAATGGAATTACAAATGTAGAAGTAAAGCAGTATAAAATTTGTACATCCCTATCTGCAAGTACACTGATACAGATATAATGAAATAGCAAGGAGAGACAGATGACAATGACTGGTAGAGGATGTTACACTAGAATGGATAAAAACCCCTGTTTGTAAACCTAACCTAAGAGCACACTGGAAGTCTTGGCTACTAGCTGCACCACACTTTTGAATGACTGAATCATGCAGCTGCTCTGAAATACATTTAGCCAGATTTAAAGACTACCTGCAGACAACTTTCATGCTCAAATGTTTAGCTTTCCATTAATATAATTAAATAAACCTGACTAAAATAACAAAGTAAATCCAGTAAAATTCATTCATCAAAATTACATCTGTTACTGCATATTTATATCAAATTCTCATAAAAAATCAAACAATCAGCAAGTGCCTGTTAGTTAGCATTGTTGACTGTTTTCCTGCTTTTTCTTTGTCTTCTAATATTATGCAACATCAGCATTAATTAGCATATGTGAGAAGCTCTTTTGATTTTTTGTCAAACTGTTTTGCTGATGTAATTAATGTCAAAACTGCACTGTATGAAAATTGTACAATTAATCAAAGGATAATAACCATGTGCTTACATTTAATCAATTATTTATTATATTGCTAATCTTAGTTGTATCCATAATTTCTCTTTAATAAACCACACACACAGATTATGCCACAGAATGAGAATAAAGGCAACAATCAATACAGGGCAGCAACCTCAATATTTACATATGAAAGTGCAGTGAAATTGATATTTAAACACAAAAACTTGAAAAAATCTAATAAGAGACTAATTAATACATCAGGAGAGGATATTGATATCAAAGGAATGATAAAATTGGTGCAAATGAGAATAGCTAATGTAGCATCATCCAAAAGCAACTAAGCTGCAAGTGAAGAACAACGTTGAATGATTATTATTAATTAGAATTGATTGTAAAATTTAGTTAAAGATCTTAGTTATTTTTGTAAGATGCAACTAAGCTTTAATATTGTTCAAATTAAGAAAACTTGTTAGCTGATCAAGAAACATTTGACAAATTAAATTGAGCGAAATAATGCTTACATAGGAACAGCCATATTGGCAGACGAATCATTTGAAATTTAAAATCAGCAGGTACTTTTGTAGAATTTTTATGAATAGCTTTGATTCAACCAGAATTTCGATGAACAATAAATTCTTCGGAGT
>CABFPE010000013.1:770429-782661 GCA_900660155.1 Hofstenia miamia
ATTGTATTTTTAACATTAACTGTTATATTGAAATGCAATCTCTTTTTGTATAATTTGTTCTACCTGTATTATCTTCAAATAGTTTTGTTTTCCCGAAATAAACCAATGTATGTGTAAGTTTTCCCAAAAAACGAGATAGCCTTTTCGAAAATATGGAAAATTGATAGCATTGACGAAAACGAAATGTGTGTGCACAGGGTCTGAAAGCGACAAGATGCAAAGTAATGTATGCAAAACATGAAGTGTAACCCATGATATTAACAAAATTAGTCATTACAAACAATAAACCAAAAAAAATGTAATTATATCAAAACAATGTAAATTTGGGCGTGAATCATTTAAGCAGGTCTGAATGTGCTAATTAAAAATGCATTAGCGAGCTGTATCTACCTGTCAAAAAAATCAATTAGTGAGATCTTCAAAGCACTTAGCATTAAGTATCAATTAGATGACTCAACACTTCAACTACCCCTTTGATATTCACTGTCTGTCACATGACATGTGACGTCATAAGCTCTCGACCAATCAGAGGCGTTTTTTTGTGGCGTTCTTGCCGCGGCTATAACTACTGTTAACAATGTCATGTATATTAACAAGTATGTAAATTAAAATAAAACATGTAAACTAAATTGGGCCACATAAAATATATAAGTCACTAGTCAAAGTATATGAATCAATGACTATACAATGTCACATATATTAATAAAAAAGCAAGTATGTAAAGTAAAATAAAACATGGAAACTAAGTTAGGCCACAACATAAAAACTAGTAAAAGTACATGAGTCAATCACGTCACTACAATATCCTCCGGCAACATCCACGGCCCAGCAGAGGCCAAAGGTCCCCTCTCGACTAATCAGAAAAAAGTGGAACAGGGTCTCAGCCTTTTCTACTACTGGTATTTCTTGATTTCAAAAGAATGTTTATATTTTTTAAAGTTTTAACTTGCGGAAGGAAAATTTCTGCCTTAATTTTGTTAATTGAAATTATTGTGCATTAGACTTATTTGTAAATTTCAATTCACTAAGATAAAGCAAATAACTAGAAATTATTTTCAATTCTTTAACATTCATACCTTCCTAGATTCGACATATAGTGGCTGATACAAATGTCCAGATGTTCTACTAAAATAGTTTGAAACAGCAAAAAATCGTTTTTCAATGGCGAATGAATAACGAAATTTGGCTGAAACAATCATTGATTTTTTAATGAATAATAGACAGCGGCTTAATAAAAAGCAATAGAAATTATTGCCGAAAAAATTGATAAGTTCACATAGAAATATATCAAAATCGCCCAAGACTATTATTGTTAGCAAACTGCAACGTAAGTTACAAGGGAAAATTCGTCAATAATACATTGAAATATTTTTTAAAAATGTTCATTTTCCCCACCCAGGTACATGTATATAGAAGATATCGAAATTTTGGAAATTTAAATAATTAAATAGCGTAAAACTTCAAAAGAACTTTATAAGAATGTATTGTGTAGAATTGCTTTATAATGACCATTTGCTTATAGCGACAAAAAATATATTCCATCTTCAAATCATAGCCTTCCCAAAGTAATACAATTACTTTATAAAGACAGGTTTGGGTAGTCCTTGAAAGAACATTTAGGTAGGCCTATTAAGAACATTAAACTATATTCATATATTTGACATATTTCATTACACATACTACATAACACTGCAATTTTTTAAATTAACTGTGTATTATTTATATTCATACTTTGTGATTATTTTTAAATGATTTTTATAATGATAAACATTATAAAGCGATTCTACTGCACACTTCATAAATTATTGCCTGTAGCTACTTAAACTTTTCTTTAAGTGTTTTACAATTCTGATCAAGAGCCACATAAAAACATTTGATTTAAGCCATAAGCTCTCTTCTGCGCAGGACTATGTAGCAAACCAGTACAGATTAGATTTGTCAAATGGGGTCATGATAACCAAATGATATTTAGATCTCTTAGCACTAATAAGTGATATACTAATATTGAACTTAATAACTGCACAAAACAACTTTCATATGTCATCAAACTGCATAACCGAGTCTCCCCTGGAAAGCAGAAAATGACAAACAATTTCGAAAGAACTTTAAACCGCGGTGCATGCTTACAGCATGCCTCAGCATAAAAACAGAAGAGATATGTATTAAGATAGGATGAAACAAGATAGTCTGTAACATGAATAATTTATAATTAAAAGATATCCAAAAAAATTCTGGCAATTTTTAAAAATATTTGATAAATTGTTTGCATAATAGCAGACAAAGTTAAGGTAAACTATATAAATTAACGTTTTCATTTACAATATAACAGAAACGAAACTATAAATACTATCAAGATAAATCATTTATCTATAAAAATTTGCATCAAATAATAAAAATTTACTTTACAAATTTGAATAAAAATATGCTCAGATCTGATATGAATAAGGGCCAGCCTTAAAACATAGCGTAAGCATTTTCCTTCACTTGCTGCAACTAGCTTCAGGTATTGTGAATAAAGCCAAGAGAAAAAGCATCGATTACTTGGGGGTGATACTGAACTATAAAATCTGGTCGAATTAGAGGATAGATGTCACCATCAATGTTTATAAAATCTCTCTCTTCTGATCTTTCAGGGTTTTCGTCGCTGAGAGTAACACGAAATTTCAATGATGGTAAGCAAAGCACCTAAATTTCAAATGACTATGATTAATATACATTTAAATGACACATTAACCCTTTGGCTCCCATATGCGACTCAAGGCGAACAATAACATTTTGAGCTTGAATGGCCAATTCGATTTAGTCTAAGGGATAAACTAAAATCCCCTTGCATGGAGTCTTTGACCAAAACCCTTAACAGTTACCACAGAATTTCCGAATAGTCGATTTTATCAATTACCACTAAATAAAGGTTTGATATTAATATTATCAGTCTGCATACTCAGTTTGCATAAATAACCGGTGGCAGTCAAAGGGTTAAAAGCTGTTTCAATTTAATTTTTAAAGGATATATTTATGGCAACTATGTTGGAATATCAGCGTAAAATCATTTGAGTGCTGGAATAAAGAAGAGATTCAAGGGGCTTACACAGAATCATATGGGATTAATGTGATTAAAGGCCTTTTTTAAATCGACTTCAATCTACTTCATACCAATGTATTGATACAGGAAATAAAAACTACCGAAATTTATGCTTGTGCTGAAATAATTACCTAAATGCATATTGTGACAGTCCACTTCATCACATTACAAAATTCTTCCCATATGATACACAGGCAGTAAAGCCTTCTGTCATTTTTAACTACTTGGGTAATTTTGCTACATCATATAGTCCTGAGGATGTAAAGAAATTCCTGTTTAGTGAAGGTGCAACGTCAGACACCAAATTTTTGATATTTTAAAATAAATTTTTTCAAAAATGTCAACCGCCTTGAGAAAAAGAATTTACAGCCAGAATTTTATAGATAAAAAGTCAAGTGGCTATAAAAATATTGAAAAAAGAATTAAAGGGCCATTCAGAAAAGAGTTGCATTATATAGAGAAAGGCGTCGCAGAATAAATAATTCATCCAAAGTTTCAGCTATTTAGACAGCTTCTTCTTGCTAAATTATTACTTCCAAAAGATCACTGTTTTGTTAAGAAATTTGGGTAGTACGATTTAGATCATTATAAATGTTCTAGTAGTAGAGATTCTTTTGCTAAAGATCCTGTTGAGGAAAATTTGGCTAAGGAAAGAACATTTGTAAATTCATTATATTTACATGATGAGATTTGTGTATTTTTACATGGATCACACGATAAAATCATTCTATCTTTTAAAGGTAGCAAGTAGATCACGCAGAAATATATATTGGATGTTTACTTTATGGAGGTTTTTTCCGCTGTGCAAGCAGAATCATGAGCGTGATAATAATCCGGCTGAAAAAGCTATATTGGTCAGCATAAGACCAGCAAATGTATTAATGTTTAAAAATATGCCTCATTTTTCATGTTTGTGTCCACAGCATGAACATTTTTACTTTAAGTTTAACGAATTTTGCAAAGCCAAAATTAATTTTCAAGCAGAGATCGAAACTGGATTTTTTGTACTAATCTTACTGAATTATATTACCTTCTACTGTATGAGATTCAAGGTTTTTTGGAGTAATCAAAATATGCAAAATTTTACAATACAGAATCGACTTTATTTGGATATTTCTCGCTTACACTATGATTATAGATTGTGTTGTATGCTATATTTCTCAAATAAATAGTTTTTTACTAGCTAATGGCTACTATAAGCATTCGAGCTTTTGCCTCGTTTTAATTGAAACGTCCGACACTGCAACGTCAGACCCACCAATACCACGTTATGCGAGCAAAATTGCCTGGTAAAAATGGTTCCTGCTAAAAAAATATTGGCATCTATTACCAATACATATGTGCAAATTCAAAGTAACATAATGTAAGCACCTAGTTGTTTTGGTCAAAGTATGATTGCACTTTTAAAAAATATCCATTTTTGTGTATTCTTTTTACGTAACGTCCGACACGGAGTGTTATATTTCAATTTTAGACATGCTCATTGGAGTTGCTGAAAAAATTACATTGGCAATGGAAAGAGGAAAGAAAAGCATTAAGATTTCTAAAAAATTGATGTAATTCTAATAAGGACAAAAAACATTGGAAATTTTTGTTGTTCTAAATATTGGCAAAACTGTAACGTCCGACCCTATGGAACTGACTATACAGCCGTGGCCAAAAGTTTACGATCACAAGCATTATTTTGAAAAAATGCAATATTTCTTTAACAAAATGACTATATTACTAAAACATGCTTCCAACAAACAAGATAAATATACACACACTTTAATACAATGTCTAATACTTAACTGTGCCCCCTTTTGCAGCAATAACAGTGTCTCACAATATCATGTAGTGATTTCTGAAACCCAAACCAGCTTTATGGTTTTAGAGAGTGAGTCGTATGATGCTGGGCATTTCTCATTAACCTTCCTTTTCATGATTTCCCAGCAATTTTAGTGGAACTTATTTGCATCCAAACAGGTAGCTTCTGCTTGAGTAAATCAATGTAGACTTTGAGTTTTAGGTGTTAGAAACCATAAGCCAGCATGCCCTTGCGCAGTAATGGCACCCCAAATCATGACACTAGCTGGAAAGTAAATATTTTTTACTGTATTTGCAATTTGCAAGACGCCTCATCATATTTGCTCCAAACTGAAACTGTGACACAGTGGTCTCATCTGAGAACATTACTTTTTTCCAGTCCTCAGCCGACTAATTGGCGTATCTTTGTGCAAAAGCCAGCCTGATAAAAATTTTCTTTTTTGATAGTCTGGGCTTTCGGGCGCTTTTTTAACCTTTTTGTCCACAATCAACTAGTAAACGGCGCCTAATATTTGTGCAACTAGGGACAACTGGTAATGACCGTAAATTAGAGTGAATAACACTACTTGATATGGTTGGAGTGACAGAAGCTGCTCGTCTGATCAAAATATCAGTCCTCTTTGATGATATGTGTGGGCTACCTGATCTTGGACAGCTCATGAAGCAAGAAATGTCTTTAATCTTTTTGATGGCATCACATACAGTTGATTGTGCCACATGGAGTCTGACAGCTATTGCCCTTTGAGACATATTTTCTTGGCTTAAAACCTGAATTTGCGCACGCTGTTCAGACGTTAACTCGCATTTCTTACCCATATTTAAAGGTGATAAATAAGATGCTGTAACATTGTTTTGGGTTACATTCACATAAATACACTGATAATGCATCTAAATATGAGTGGCTGAAAGTAAACTAGCAATTATTAACATTACAAAAAGGTTGCTCAAAAATATGAATGAAATATAAATGTATATGCTAAAATCACGAGGTGATCATAAACTTTTGTCCACGGCTGTATATCGGTCATCTGTTCTTTACAGACTTTCTATCAGATCAAAGATTTCCAGCACTAATAGTGAAATTCGCCAACGATGTTACGTGTTGTACATTAATCGATTTTAACCATCAATTTAATAACCCAGAGGACACCATGTTGAGCTGGTGCAAGGACAACCTTATGATACTCAACTTCTCTAAATCTACTGAAATTGACATTGGTACAAGGATGCAAAAGTCAACACCCCTAAGATTAAAGTCAAATCCTTCGTAAAGGTTTTGGGACTTATAATCACTAACGATCTGTCTGTGACAATTAAGGAAGCTTTTAACAGAGAGACAAATGAGTCTGTCGTACATAGCAATTATCTGTAGCATCTTTGATTACGCCTGTCAAACTTCTGTCCTCATGTAAAGAAATTTGTGAACAGTTTAATTTTTGGGAGAGAATTCGTTGATTTTTAAGTTGGGATATTCCTAAGTTTTGATGGTTCCTCTTCTGCCATCTTCATATTATCCTCAGATGAATAGCAAAGAAAACTGTTTATTATTGAATTTAGTTACTGAAGATATTCTTCAGCTAAACAATTCAAAAAGTCTTACTTAATTCTCTTGAGCAAATTGTGACTGTACTGACATTGCAGTCTACACCATTTCCAGATTTAATATAGAAAGCGTCAATTGTAATATAGATGACTGAATTTGTAATATAGAACTCATCTTTGCAATATAGAAAGCGTCAGATGTAATATCGAAAATGGTAAATTGTAATATGGAAGTCAAAAATGTAATTCAGAAAATACCATTTGTAATATAGAAATCCGAATTTGTAATATAGAATAATGTGATTTGAGAAAGCCAAACTATGAAGATAATTATATCAATCGTAAAATTTGAAACTGTTGTGTATGATGCTAATTGTTTTATTGCCTGAATATTTGATTGAGGGAATGTCTTAACTGATGTAATATACATGTGCAATGTAATTATTGATGGCTTTACAGTAGTTGAAATATTTAAAAAACTTATGTGTATCAAATCTTGATTGAGCTTCGCATGCATTGAGGCCTACATTATGAAAAAAGATCCTAATTTGGCATAATTTTATTAACGTTAGCACTGATTTCTTTTTAAAACTCAGATTTAAACGTCCGAAGCACTCTGTTATTTTCGGAAATTGTAATGCAAATTCTCAAATTTGAACGTAAATAATACATTTTTTCAGACATTTTAAAAATTTCCAAAAAGCCCGTAAAAACAGTTTAGATGAAAGTTTATATTTTTTACAAGAATTAATAGAAAAGTACATTAACAAGCAATTTGAACATCATTTGTATTAGACAACAAATTATTTTGATAACAGTTAATGGCACTAATAAAATTCTTCTGTTAATCCTTCGTAGAATGTTAAATGCCCACATCCAGATTCTCCAGGTTCGTGACGGCTGAGTGGTAGGTAGTGGTATGCTCTGACGCAGTGCACATCTTGTACAGATAAGATGGCTTCTTTCATGATTTCTTCAAGGTGTTTCAATCGTTGCTCTATTATTCCGTTGCCCGTCGTAGTTGGTATCCTCAAATTTCGTTTTATATAACTTTTTATTATACTCCATATAGACTCAACCGGATTTAGTTGTGGCGAATAAGGTCCAAGACGCAAAACAGTTACACCGCGTTCTCTCAAATTTTCGTCAATTCGCGAATGACACGGCGCGTTGTCACAAACAATGATAATATTTTCCAACCGCTTTCCGGCTTCTTCTAGCTCAGAAGTCATTTCGAGCAACCAGTCCGCCACATCTTCTTTTTTATATGATCCGCGCTTAGTAGATATTTTAACAACACCTTCGGTTGATATGGCTCCTAACATGTGAACATTTGGTCCACGTGATGAAGGCAACGTGCTAACTGCTCTTGTACCTTTCCTTGATCTGCCAATTTTTCGGCGACAGAAGAGATTGACGTTTGACTCGTCGATCCAGATAATGTATTTGTCTTCACGAATGTATTGATTTAGCTTTAACAAATATTCGCGACGAAGAATTTTGTTCACATCAGTGTTCATAGTTGCAGGCATATGGTGTGTCTTTTTGGTAGTGAAACTCTTGGCTTCGAGAGCATTAGCGAGAGTGGATGTACAAACGGAAATCTGAAAACGTTGTAGAAGTTTCGATTTGATTTGTTTAAGAGTCACTTCACAATCTTCTTCTAGCCATTCCATCACAATTTTTAAAATATCTTCTGTCAATATTTTCGGCTTCTTTCCTCCTTTGCCGGGTGTCTCGTATTCACCGGAACGAATCCAAGAATAAGCCGTTTTGTACTTAACGCACAAAGTTTTTGCAAGAGAAACCCAATCTTCTCCTTTATTCGAGCATTCAACGATTCTTCGGCGATCTTCTTTAAAACTAACAGCATTTTTTCTTCGAATATAATCTGTTAAATCATTCTGTGTTATTGTGTGTCGACACAGAGGACATCGATCATCGTTTTGCAAGCTTGTTTCAATGCAGTTTGAATGAAATAAATGCATACAATTAGTGGAGTATTTCAGGTCTCCTCGGGTCATTAGATGCTTACATATTGAGCATTCGTCAGTTACTTTCATCTTCGACTGATTATAATGTGTTTATAACAACGAGATTATAAGCAAAAAATCAAATCAACAATGTTACAAATTTTCAAAAGTATTCGATATCATACACAATAGTTTCAAATTTTACGATTGATATAATTATCTTCATAGTTTGGCTTTCTCAAATCACATTATTCTACATTACAAATTCGGATTTCTATTTTACAATTGGTATTTTCTGAATTACATTTTTGACTTCCATATTACAATTTACTATTTTTGATATTACATCTGACGCTTTCTATATTGCAAAGATGAGTTCTATATTACAAATTCAGTCATCTATATTACAATTGACGCTTTCTATATTAAATCTGGAAATGGTGTAGAAGCATTAAGATCATTAATTTGACGTTCCATACTTAAAAAGAATTTAAGAAAGTCTTAAGCCTGCCTTTTGTTTGATCTTTAAAAATTTTGGGCAAGAGGATTTGCAAAAACAAATACATAATAACCCTTAACAATGGAAATGTTTCAATATATGCTGAAATCACCAATTTTTTATCAAGTTGTGCTAGTAATGCACGATTGATTGCCATATTTGCAATACCCAGTTAACTTGTCCTACTTTTGTTTTTTTCCTTAAGGCCACGTGCACACAATGAGATTTTTCAAGTAGAAAACTTTTTAAGAGGGTAAAAAGTTGTCACTAGCCTTGCAAGATCAAAAGTATACCGGTGATTTGGCCTTCGGGGTTTCACATGATGCAATCTAGCCCTCTGACAGATTTCACCCTAGCATCATTGTATAAAGCGAATTTTTATTAACGTAAGTAAAAGAGTTAATTTAGAAATCATGATTTATGCAATAGAACACACGTGTTCAAGAATTGAATAATATTCTTTTGACAAAAAATAAGTTGAAAAATTTTTTTTGGAATCTGTAAATTACTTTCCCAAAATTTACTAAAACAATTTACTACCTTAAATTATTTAATAAAAAATTGTATTAAAAGAGAGGTGATGCTTATAAAAAGAACTATAAAAGGGAATGCCAAGGCTCTTAGATTCTTTATCGAACAATATTAGCCTTCAAACAAAGTCACACAAAGGACATTTTATTTCCTTTTCCTTCACTTTTAGAGTCATTCCACTAACTTTGAAATTTCCAATACAGAGCATATGCACGAAAGTTTGTGTCTTCTTCTCCTTAAACAACAACTTTACATTGTTGAAGCGAGAATTTGCTAGATCCGAAGTGCTCATAAATGGACACTCTGTGCTGTTATAAACGTTGAACATTTGAAACTCAGAATTCGTTATCATTGCATTGTCACTCAGAGAGTAATAGTTCAGAAACTCATTGTTTGTGTACGTTTCATTTGCAATACGTACAGTTTTCCCATAAAGTTGCATACCATAGTCACCTTTGTTGCTGGTAAGTGTATTGTTAGCAACTGAAATTTCCAAATTAAGCTTGTTTTCATTAAGAACATGCCAAATGGACATGGCTGCATTCAAAGTGAACGTATTGTTCAAGATGTCAAGAGTACCAAAGTCTATTTGTAAATCAATGAGGTTCACATTCGGCAATGCACTATTATTCTTAACTACATTTCCTTCAAAGGTAATTAAATCCTTGCGGTACAAAAATCCACCATAAGAGAATATATCAATAACGCTTCCCTTTAGCACATTGTCTTTAAATAAATTATTCCTGAAGATTAATTCGATACTATGTTGTTTGTCCAAATGAAAAATAGATCTGCAGTTGTTAAAATTTTGATATGACGACCTGTAAGCTGTAATCTTGATGTTTCTTGCTTTGACAAAGAAAGCATGTTCACGGTCATTTTCACTGTAAACATAAGTGCTTCCATTAAAGTGACTATCTAAGATAAGCATTTCAAATTCCTTCACATTTGAATAATACGAAACAAATTCTTTCTTCAGATTAACTCCCTGAATATATCTGAGAGTTATATTTCTGTATGTAATTTTAGGAAAATCACCATTCACTGTAATGTTTTCCAAAATCAAATGCTTAGCATCTTCAAATTTTGGAAGTTCATCATTTTTTCCAAGAATAGCATTTTCATTAAGTCCGTGAACTTTGACGTAATCTTCTGTGATGTTACAAACTACGTCTCTGTTGATCATGCATGCTCCCAGATTTTTTTTCTTTTCAATAGTGCAATTTTCTAACTTCAATGCAATCGATATTGAGCAAGAGAAAAGAAATGCTAGAGAATATTTTGTGTTAAATTGCATCGTGCTTAGAAGTTTAATATCATCTGTGCCTTAGTACTTTAAGTGTCTTTCAATATGTAATGTATAAAACTCAACTTGTTTGATCAGCAGATAAACTTGCAAAATTTACTTCCTTCTCAAGCAAGATATTCAATGCCGATAACAAATGAATTAAACTGATTACATAACTCTTAATCAGCGTTTTATAAGCAATCTATTATTAAACACAACCAAATTTTACAAAATCTCTGAAAATGTAATTTTTAAATGTAATAGAAAAACATGAATATGTGATTTTTAGCAGTTAGTTTATGGCAATCCAAAGTACTGGAAAATACAAAGAAATCTAATTACAAAATTTAATGAAACAGTAGCATAATCCGATATCATTTACTTCGTAAAAATTCAGTAAATCTGAATTTGGGTGTGCGGGTAGCATAATTTACTACCGCTACTCGCCCGTACCCATGATATATGTACACATAATAAGCAGTACTAGTCAAGGGCACATAATGTATTCGTTTTCAACTTAAACACTAAATAAAAATGAAAAAATATAAGATGTATTCCTGAACAAAATTTATAACAATAATATGAATCTAGTGTGAATTTCCAAGAATTACAAAAGTTAACAAATTAGCGGGCTCGCAAATCGTTGTGTTTGTTCAGATAAGTTTTTGAGTAACGCGAGATGAAGTGATCTTATCCGATTTCGAGAAAATTGTGAAAACATGTTCTCACTCAAATACAAAAATCATGTATTTTCGAATATGCTGAATTGCAGGGACAAATTATTTTTTACCATAGTATACGTTGAAATCCATTTTCATACTACTTGAAAGTACTACTTGTAAGTTCAATATTAGGTACTGTTCTAACATTGACTATTTCCAGCATTTGTTACAATTACATGTACAAAAACATAATAGCTTCCAAAGGATCATGTGCTTTGTTGAGAAATTTGGGTAGTATGTTTCTAGATCATTATAAATGTTCTAGTAGTAGAAATTATTTTGCTAAAGATCCTGTTGAGGAAAATTAGTCTAAGGAAAGAACACTTATAAATTCATTATATTTACATGATGAGATTAGGTATTTTTACATGGTTAACACGATAAAATCATTCTCACCTCTAAAGGTAGCAAGTAGATTATGCAGAAATGTTTCTATTACGGAGGTATATGTGCTGTGCAAATAGGATCATGAGCGTGATAATTGTCCTATCGCTAAATCCTTATTTGCCAGCCTAAGACCAGCAAATGTGTTAATGTTTAAAAGTGTGCCTTATTTTTTCATGTCTAGAATATGAAAATATTTGCTTTAAGTTTAACGAAATTATGCAAGGACAATAATTACTTCCCAAACAGAGATAAAAATGTATTTTGTTTGTGCTAATTCTGCTGAATTATGTTACCTTCAAGAGTTTGACATGAAATGTTTCTTGGAATAGATGAAAATACGGATGAAGTTAATTATAAAGAATTGAATTTATTTGGATATATATATATATATATATATATATA
>CABFPE010000013.1:782717-813517 GCA_900660155.1 Hofstenia miamia
ATATATATATATATATATATATATATAATTTTAACAAACATCAAGAAGTAAAGCTTGAATTACTAAAAATAACAAAAGACTGCAAAACTTTTAAATAACATCGTTGTGGAGTAGTAGTTAGGAATGATATCGAGCTCAGACCGCTCCAATTTTTTCACAGGCAAGGGGGATATTTTTTTACTTCTTAGTCACTAAGAAAAATCTGTGATTTTATTGTATCTAATTGGACTGATGTATGATTTGGAATTCATTGGCATCATCCTAATGATTTCAAGAAACTACATGATTCAGCAAAAAGAATGATAAATGAAAAATCACTGAAATGCCTTTCCAAACACTTCTCATTTGAACGCTCGAAATTTGCTATTCCGCGGAATAAAATATAAGTAGAACGAACAATTAAATCCGTGGGAGAACTTGAACGTTTTCCCCCGAAATAATGAAACATTGTATTAAATCTTCACTCAAAACTGAAACCGAACCTAGAGAAAAAAAATCAAGTTTTCGGTGGCTTAGACTGTTATTTCCAAGAAACGGTGCAATATTCCTAAAGCAAACACCAAAATTTTTTAATTGTCTTCTCGATTTAGAGTTATGAAAGGGCATATTTCCCTTTTTTCCTGTTATTCAATCTTGTCAACATTCTCTTAGACATTTGCTTAATGTTGTACGAGCATATCATGTTATCATCTATTAGGCAAATAATTCGTCAAGGACGTTCGGGATCTGATTCATCTGGTAATGCATCTAGAGATGATTGTTTTTTGCGCTTTCTTTCCAAAGATCTAAAAGTTGTATGCTTGGCAATAGATGAAATTTACGTCAAATAATCGATTCGATTACGTGATAAAACATTATATGAATTGGCAGTGGATAATTCTAGTTTAATGGCAAAAACTGTGCTCTGCTTTATGTTAAAGTTTTTGAGAGATTCGTTTGACCCGTTATTTTACGATTTATTCCAATACATTCACTAAAACCAGATTTTCTGTTCTTTTTACGATTATAAATCAGGTTCACCATAATGAAGGAAATTCTGTAGGTGTTATGACCGATAAGTTGGCAACTAATAGGCAAAGTTTATAATTAGAGCAGGTGAGTTTCGTTCCTGATTTATGGACAGAGTAATTTACAAAGCAGCTTCTTGAGCATAAACGTCTCTTGGATAGATTCAGAATGGAAGGTGAAACACGCAATGTATGCATGGCTTTTAAGCAAAATTGCATTATAATATAATGTTTGGTTTGATAATTGTTTTATATTATTTTTTTACAACCGGGTTAATAATGGGCCACCGGGTCATGATTGGCGCCCTGGTTGCATCTCTGTCCTGGTGATATAGTATGACTTTGTACTTTAAATACTGCTTACAATTGAGGTTGCTGTATATAAACAGAATTACACTAACGACAGGAAGCTGGATTTTTGTAAATATTGTAATGATTGCAAAATTACTTCTGCTGTTATGTACTGAGAGAATTGTGCCTACAACCTACAATATGTCACTAAAATCCAACTCGTATGTGTACATATAAAGAAAAAAATGAAAAAAACTAGAAAAATGTGAATCAATACCAAGCGCATTTGGAAGATGTATTTAAAATTCGAAGAATATCAAACTTAGTTTTGTAAACAAACACGCAAGTGGAGTCAAAATATATGAAAATTTAAAGAAATAAGCGATCATGATAATAGTGGGCTAATCTGATGCAATCGCAACATAGAACTTCAAAAGAACAGACCAATTCTTTCAAGGGTACTTATTGTTCCAATTATCACTGTAGAAATCATAAGAAATCAATAAATAGAATATGCGGTTTCAGATTTCCCATTTCTAATAACTACCGCAAATTTAACCAAGATGTTTTGCTGACACCTCCGGACTTGTTCAATATGTAAGCAGAAAGTGACATGGGCAGAACATTTTGACGAAAGCTCGGTGGTATACCGAAATCGAAGTTTTCACTTAAAACCGAACCGAGAGAGGAAAATGAAAAGCGAGTTTTCGGTTCATAGCCAAAGGAGTTGTTAGAATGTATTCTTGGAGTAAACACTAAAATGCTGGCCAATTTGAAGTGTGATCGTATTTTACTTGATTAACAACTTAATTTTGTGTTATAAAAACATACTTTAGAACAGTATATTTCTCTTGTATAAAGTTTTCTAAGCCCTATTGTAATTAGCTGAAAAAACTGAAGCCGAGCATTAGGGTTTAAGAAAACCAAAATTTAGCTCATTTTCTGAAAATCTCAGAGCATTAATTTTGTTCCTAGCTTGGCTCAGGAAGGTTTAGGATCGGCCATTTAAATTAATGCCAATTCGGCGCCTTTTTATAATACTTTTAAAAAAATGGTCTCCAATTTTTTGGTTCGCTACAACAAATTTTGCTATGATAGAGATAGATACTTTCAATGAGGTCTACCACTGAAATTGAGAATTCTAAATTGAAATTTAGAAGAGTACGATACTAATTTAAAACTTCAAAATCTAAATTGCATTTTCAACACATTGTTTATAGCTCATATAGCATTCAATGTATTTGCGTTGACTTGCGTGCACTGTTGTGTAATAGTAATTTATAAATTTCGGTCCATCTTTTACAATACTTCGGTCCAAGGCCAGCCCATGTCCAACTCTGTATATAAGCTTCTACCACCGTCAGAATACGAAATGTGGTACTTGAATTAGGCAAACTTGAAATATACAAATCACTGATGATACAAAGTAATACTATTTTGCAATTTTTTGTAAATATAATGTAAAGACATTCACATGACATACCTTTTCATCGCGATAAATTGATTGTCGGTACAAGGCAAGATTAATAAGGAATCCAGTTTGTTCCCAAAGCGAACAACTTGGTGTGACGAAGAGGTCTCCACTAGTACGAACTAACTTTGGAAAATCATCATATGTCGAAATACCATTTACAAGTAACATAATATCCTAAAGCAAAAATTGTAAACTTACTAGAAATATTTATTTCATCTCAGAAAGGCTAAATTGTAATATCAAATTCATGTTTTGCCTTAAAATGTAAAAGACACTAACATCTCTGGATTCTTGAAATTTAACAGTAATTTGCAGCTTGAAATAATTGTTTTTGTTGCATTTATATTTTTATAGTTACACGTATAATTGAAATTTTCTCAATACAACACTTTTTATTGTTTACATAAATTTTGTACAATTACTCTCCATTTAGAATGTAATTTGTACATAACAATATGCATGTAACAGCATTACAACTTTTCAAAAATGGTTATATTTGAAAATAGTTTTAATGTAAATATAATTAGCCCTTGTTTTAAAAATATACATAATAATACAGTATTTTAACAAGCAAATCTAACTACGATTTACAGTTTTTTTGCTATTTTTACAACCACTGCGATACTTAAAGGCTCTTGAAAGAAATTTTTACTACGCAGCGAACAAACAGTAATTTTGTTAATAATAAAAAGCATTTCAAATAAAACTTTTTTGAAGTATCAGAACAACAAAAATACTTCAAAAGCAAATTTTCGGTGAAAAAAACCTTAAATACAGTAGATTTGATGGTTTATCAAAAAAAATATTGGTTCAGTATATTAAGCCATGCTAAGGGCACACTATCTTGATTATAGTCAAAATCTGGCAGTTTGTTATCCTCGTTAATCACGTCATTGTACAACATCTGATAGAAAACAAGATTTTGATTCTTTTCAGCAAACATTCGAACTAGTAAATTATTTAACAATAACAACTATTAAATTGAAAAAAAAGGAAAAACAAAGTGCACATATAGTGTATACACAACACAACCAATAAATTTGGATGATTTATTATCGTATGGCGAACGCAATTTCCGTAGAAGCTTGCCGTTTGTATGATAGAATACTTGACGAATGTTGCATAGTATAGTTCCAAAACATGTTTGCGAAAGGATTAAATTTATTGCTTGCTCGATTGGCTACATGAGGTGCATCACTGTTTTTTCCCTTGTTAATTTATATAAATTACCCATACATAATTGATAAACAGGAAACCGAATTTTGATAAGCTAACATTAATACTTTGTAATTTGGTCAGTTTTAAATAGTGTCACAGTGGAAATGAGACAAGTGCTTTTTAGGACAAACAGGATATCTCTATATTAAAGAACCTAATTAGATGCTTCATATTTAAAGATATGTCACGGTTGAACGGCTTAAATTGTACGTGTTGCTTATTTGGTCACTAAATAGAGCATGCCTGGAAAACTTGGGAAATGCCATCAAAGAGAGCGCCGAACAAAGTTTCAAAAGAAGCATAATTAGATTGTTTAAATAATGCTTGACTCGGCCAAATAAATGAGCAGTGGAAACAGGCTTTTAGTAGATTATGAACAAAAGCAACAGTCAATAGTTAAATTTAAAACTAACATTGAAATAATGAATGAATATACCTTGAACTCTCCATCAAGCCTTTTTTCATTTGTTCCATCTAGATTAATGATTGAAGCTCTGAATGATTTGTGCTTCCACATCGCACTTGTAACGCCAATAACGTACTTTGCGGAGCCTAACTTTTTCCATTCATTGGCCACAATAATTCCATCTGAAGTGATACCATAGTTTACACAAACAATTCCAATTGCAACAAGACTATCACCATAAGCATTAGATCTAAATTTTTGGAGGCGGTTATAATTGGCCAAATACGCTAAACTAATAATAAAAATTATTATCAAAACACGTCTTTAAAAATATCTAACAAGCTTCAATGATATTAAATATGATATTCAAGACCACATATCTAGAAAGGAGAATATATTAGCTTTGTGTGGATTGCTTTGATCAGCTTTCAAATTCGTTGCAAAGCTTCGAGACATCGTTCTACAAATTAACCTGTGCGCTTAGATTTTCTGTGCATCACTATGAATGTGATGGCTTTTTAGCGCATTTGTTTGAAAAACAGCGTCATTACTAAGTGAATTTCATTCAAACAACATACATGACATTGCAAAAATCAAAATCTAACATGTCTTTAACAAACAATGTTATAAAAAATGCTGGAAACCGAAATTATAACGCTATGTATAACGGTAGTTTGAGAATATGAAAAATAGAATAGTTAATGACTTACTGTGCTGAAAGCCCTGCATTGCGGACGGTAATTACTGGTAAAGGAACCGTTTTCCCCAAAATTAAGGCGCACACTGCAAGCTCAGGGTCAAAACTGCGAGTGAGGTAATGCGCGACGCCGTTGCCACTGCCACAAGGTATGATTGCAAACTTATGTTTGATTTTTGGAAATTCACAACTGCTATCTAAATAAAATTCAGTCATATTACAATAACAAAGCATTTTAAAATGAATTAAGTTTTAACTCAAATCCAAAAAAAAATTTCTCATTGTAAAATAAAATTCAAAATCTTCATTTACAAAACTAAATAATGACCAAGACAGGAGAAGCGAAATTCTTCTTTCTCAAAACGATTTTTGTTCCAAATTTGTTTCAGATATAATAAAGAATTTTCACACTGAAAAAATTTTATATAAATAAAAGATTTCCTAATTGAAATAATTTTGTATAAAGATTATGTTGCTGTTAAACAGAAACTACAAAAGTTTATTTTCTTGGCATACTTTTGTTAAACACTATAAAAATCTAAATTTGGATATGACTGCATTGTTTTTCTTAAATGGGACTTTAAAAGATTAAGGCTAAAGAGCTGGTCAAGTGAGGTTAAAATAGATCAAACTTATTTATAACTGTGAGAACTCCACACACTGGTTCAAGATAGTGTTTGAAATGTTTACATTCGAAATTTCAATTAGACTGAAAAAGTCTAACAGCAAGCAGCACTGAATCTTACTTCTGGAGGTATGAGACTCAGATCAATTGAAGCTCATGCCCCAGCTGCGTACATTGCTTCTGTTTGTTCTCCACAAATACCTCTGCGACCCAACCCTTTGCAACGGCAATTCAAGTGGACAATGGAAGGGTGTCTGAAGACGTAACCCTCATAAATGGCTCTTTCCCAGCCCTTGCAAATGTCAGAAACATCTTTCAGAAGCTATTGAGGAAAAAGAGCATGCAGATATCATGAATAATTTATCCACAATCAGTGACTATGCACGTTGTCATGCAGTTTCTGTACCTAAGACATCCGATTGGCTATCAGCTGTTCCTTCTACAAGCCAGGAACTGAGGTTGGAACAAGCAGAAGTTCAGGCTCTTGTGAAGCTAGAGACTAGAGCTTACACTCCTTTGAACATCATGCGCACTAACCTGCAAACGTAGACCAAATGTAGTCAGACGTCACAACATCATTCGGAATGCTATTCACAAATTAACCAGAGAGCTGCACTGAACCCTATCCTTTAACAGGGGGTGGATTAGGCAAGGCAACCTAACAATAGCAGTAGATGTGCTTGTTCCTACATGGAGCCTTGGCATGTCAGCAACATTTGATATTACCGTCGTCAATCTGCTCAACAATAAATTTGATTACAGGAGCGAGCATGTCGGCATATCAATGTCTGGAAAATGCTGAAGAACGTAACCATCAACTAAATGATATGAAATGCACGGAATTAAACTGGCGACGTGTGCCTATTGTTGTTACACCATATGGCGCTTTGGGGACAAGGAAAAACTGCTCTGAGGAACATTGCAAAAATAATCGCACCAAACACCAGCCAAAGCACTGAAATCCACTTTTATAAGACTGTCGATGACAATAACGTGCTGCACAGCCAGGGCAATTTTAACGCGATTTCCCATCGACTACTAGAGCACGTACGTCAGAAAACAAGAAACATCACAAAACAAAGAAAAAGTGCAATGGCATCCATCTAGTTAAAATAATAACATAAAAATGACAATCAATCTAAGTAAAATTTAATCATTGTAAAGTTACTTTTGCTGTTAGATCATATATGTGTATATTTATTCTGTAAATCTGGTGATATTTGAACATTTGAATTTGTAATGCTGATTTTGAAAGTACAACGCATATGAGTTCAAAAAAAATTAGAGTAGCGGTTATTGAGACCAATTGCAAAATTGATTAAACTGCGGATGTGTTACTAAACTTTTCGAGTCAGAGAAATACCTACTGTTTGTTTTTGTTGTTCTCTAAGTACATGTAAGCGAGGAAAAACTTTTACCACACAAATGCACACAAATTTTGTTTGTAACGCTACCGCATCCATAAACATCCAATTCAAACTTTGAGCAGAGCAGTGTGTAAAAATTGAATTTGGAACAATTTCTGTAAATATTGTCTGCACGGCTGAAATTTTTACTGCATCATCATTTGAATGCCCAAATTTAGAAATGTTAGTTGAGATAGCATTGAAAAAATCTTAATTTCTAGGGCCAGGTAAGTATGAAAATTGCAAAATCTGTTCAATAACAACACCATATACATTAACATAAGAACAGGAAGTGAAAGCTGATTAATTCGGCAGATATCAATTGTTGATTTGACAATGATGGAAGAATACTTGTCAATTTCACATTGTCGGTGATGCTATAAGTAATTTGAGAATCTATAGAATGAATCAAGAAATTTCGAATGCCTGAAATAACCTTCGTTTGTATTACTGAAATGAAATGTTGCTCAAGTGAAGCGTCGCATTTTGGGAGTAATTTTACAAAATTCCAAGAAGTTTAATTCATTTCTTTGCCATTCCCAAAAACTAGAGTAAAAGAACAATATGAAATCTATTTTAACAAAGTTGCTGTTTCCTTCGATTTCTTCTTTTAAGGCTTGCAGTAAACTATTATTAACAGTTTCGTCTTATGATAAACAAAATTGAAATTTTGTTAACAATTTCTGTTTTGATTTTCGATGTGGGGACTTAAGTTTTCATTTTTGTCAGTTTATATAATTCTCTAGCAAAGTTTATGTATCTCATTTCTACCTATGTTTTCGAATAATGTTGATCATTTTTACCTAAAAAAATATGCATGAAAAACAAAACATGGCTAGTTTTTGAAGAATTCATTAAATTTTTTCTGTATACTACCTGTGCATTTTTTCGGATATGAAAGACTGAAATGTCTTCCTGTTGAATCATTACGAAAACCTTTAAAATGGTCGTTTAATCCTGTTCGATAACGCCGAATTTTCCAAAGTTGGCGAACTAATTCAGGAATCATTATTTTGTTGATTAAGAAATGAGGATCAGATGGCTAAAAATAAGATTGAATGGTTGAAAAATTAGGCTATATTGATGAAGAATCATATTAAGTTACAGGAGGTTGAGGCCTAGTAGGAGAAGATCAAAGTGAGTTGTAGATGTCAAATGGAGTAATAGTTTAAATTGACTCTCTGTGAAAAAGCTATAGACTATCACATTTGAGCATATTGACATCTATGTAAAAAAACACTGAAATATTTTTATTTCAAGGATTATTAAGGGAAAGTTTTTAATTTACAGAAATTGAAGTTCAAAGTTAACAGTGGGAGCACAATCTCCCCTGCTCGCTTCGACACTGTGATCAAACAATATATTAATAAAATAACTTAGGAAATTTTACACTGAAAAGTTAATGGCACAAAATTCATATAATCTGTTTCAAGAAGCTATCACGTTATCCAGTGTTCTTTAGATATATTTTGTGAATAGAATTTAGACAACTTGTTAGCATAACAAAATGTTTCAAGAAATAATATAAATGAATTTAGTAATTAAGTTTGGAGTTTAACAAGGCGGAACATGCGATACTTAAATTACCTGAAAATAAAAATATTTTTTTACAGGGATCAACATCTAAAGATATAGGTGAAATCGTTTATGCGCAGAATAACATAGTGAACATAAGGAATATCGCTTGTGGGCACTACATTAAACATGATTAAATTCCAATATTAAATATGCTAGTGTCTCGCTTATGGTAAAAGATTTGTCAATTCAGTTAACCATTTATTCTCAAATCAAAGCGATTGTTTTCAATGGCATAAAAGCACCTTAAAGATAAGAATCCAACGCTTTTCAAAACATCATAATTGCTCTGTTGAAAACCTATTTAAATTTTCATTAATTAATTTTCATTGGTGTTATCGTAGATCGTTTGGCAGACATTTTATCGATATTATAATTTTAGCAGTTCCAAAATTGAGTAAAGGTTTTTTCAACCGAGAAATTATAAAAGCATAAAGACAATTGTCATTGTGACTTGATAAAAATATAAATATATTTTGCCAACAGCGCAATTAAATTAGTGTTTTCAGCCAATTCGTTTATTAAATGAGTTAACAAAACGTTCACTGGAAAGAGTTTAACACAAGTTTGCATTTTGATACAAAACATTTCATTTATGGTAATAAATACAGGAATACCTACAAGCAGTGCAGGTTTCACTATAGAGCGAATTTTGTAAGATATTAAATAAAATATAGAATAAAACTATACTTAATCCTAAGTTTCACATTGCTCATTTGATCTAAGGAAGTGGAGTATGTTAACTATTATAAGAATACATGTGAGACGCTTAAATGAAGACAAGATTGTAAATCAGTAAATTCAATTTCATAAAAAGTTTCAGAATTTGAAGAAAATAGATGTTTGCAATTATATAAATCTAAATATTTTCAAATTGATGGGAATCAATTTTAGAACAAAAATAATTACTGGTCATGATAGCACGGAATTCATCTCAAATAAATCGAAGTAAATCTTATTATTAAATATATCTAAAACTATACAAACTAGCTGCACAAGTTATTTATTATTATCAGTGATATTATAGTTGTTATACCTACCTAGAGCGCTGCATTATAAAATGGCTAGTCGGTTTACTGCAGAAGATGCTGCACACATAATTATGGATATGGATTCCGATGATTCAGAAGACGTTTCCGATGATTCAAATGATGTTTCAGATGCAGCGTCTGATCAAGAGGCAGATGGTGAAATAATTGATGCTCATGATGAAGATTCAAACGATTCAGATTCATCTATCGAAAATGACATAGAAAATCCCGATCTTACAGACAAAAATGGTAACAGATGGTCTCTAACTCAACCTGATATTCATGGTAGGCGTGATGCAGCTAATGTTGTCCGAGGTAATATTGGTCCCAAACGCTCAGCATACAAGAACACAATATTAGAAACTTGGCAGCTGCTATTTACTGATGAGCTGCTTGGAAAAATCCTTGCCTTTTCACAAAAGAAAGCCACTCAAATTGACGCCAATATAGTGCTTACATTGGATCAACTGAAAGCTTTCATTGGAATATGTTATTTCAGAGGAGTAAACTTTGATACGAAAATAAGTGTCAATGAATTATGGTCTAATGATTCAAGTTCTTTCTATAGAGCTGCTATGGCGAGAAGTATGTTCCTACTATGGCTTAGGGTATTGAGATTTGATGATGGTGAAACTAGGGAGCAGCGAAAGGTCACTGATACATTTGCAGCGGTCAGAGAAGTTTGGGAGTTATTCAACTCATTCCTTGGAGTCCATTATGATCCAAGTGCATTTATTGTTATCGACGAACAATTGGTATCGAGTCGGTGCAGATCACCTCATCGTACATATAACCCAATGAAACCGGGTGAATACGGTGAAATGTACCGATGGTGTGTGGATGGCAATAACAGATTTTTCCTAAAAGGTGATCCCCTAACCAAAAAACCGAACGACGTTTATGCTGCTCAACAACATAAAGACAATAACACTGTTCAGAAACTTGTGCTCAGGCTTACATCACCGTATCTCGGGTCTGGACGAAATATCACTGGAGACAGATATTTTTCAAGCTTTGGTACAACAACTTTACTTCTTACTGAACATAATACGACCTATCTTGGAACACTAATGTGTAATAAAAGGGACATTCCACCGATTATTCATCAACGAATGATTTGCATTCATCTCGCTTTGTGTATGGCGGGCCAGCCAAGAGAGTGACTGTATGTAGTTATCAAGCAAAGAGTAAAAAAAATGTTATCATGATTTCATCAATGCACCATGATGATTCAATTGGTGATGAGAGTGTGAAGAAAAAGCCAGTAATTATCACTGACTATAACACTACAAAAGCAGGTGTCGATTCGGTCGATCAAATGTGCAAACAATACACCACTAGGTACAAGACACGAAGATGGACAGTTGTGCACTTCCAAAATTGGCTCGATGTTGCAGGCGTAAAAATTGGACACAAATCAGAGCAACTCACAGAAGACGCCATTTCCTGAAGACTTTAGCAAAAGAGCTAACATCAGCATACACGAAAACGCGATGACCTGATTTGAGATCTTATCTTTTGAAATAAGAAACAATATTATAGATATTGACTGACGAATAAGATGTACATCAAATTATTCCGCAGAGAGAAAATCAAATGTTATGTCATTATGAAATAGTACACGTAGATTATTTACACATTTACTTTGCTCACTTGCTTCACTATTAGTATTTTCCACTGAATTTGAAATATCATTAACATAAAGTGCAAATGGAATCAGACCTATTTCCGTTCTTCGAAATAAACTTAGATTCGTAGTAAGATAATCTGAATAAATTATATGGCGTAAGCCAGAATATTTTAACTTAGTCTGAAGTATTTCGAAATCCATTGAACGGCTTTGGTCATAGAGAATATTGTGCTAGTGGTGCAATATTTAGTTTAGATTCACATTGATCTTCGAATATTAGTGGTGTATGACCTTGCAGGGAGTTCGCGCATTTCAATTTGCCAATTTCAATGCAATTCCAGCCCAAAATTAGAGCAATTTCCAGTAATGGGGTGAGCACACACCATACATTTCAAATTTCAGAGCAGTTCCAGAATGAAATTGAAACTTTTTCAAATATTTGAGACAGATGGAATAATGAATTTTGTCAGCAATTCTTATTAACATTTTAATCCTAATGACTCTCAATTGTTGAGGCAACAACAATCTATATGAAATCAATAGTGATGTATACAAATAGTCAAGTTGATGCTACCACATACAGAAGGAATAGTTAAACAATAAAAAATCGAATTTTAAAGTAGTTCTAGGTATTCAAGATAGTTCAAGACAACAATTTTGAGCTTCCAGGTAGAACAGGCTTTTCGAAGATTTATGCAAATGGTCGGGGGAGTTAGGGTTTTATGGATATTGTGGAAACATCACAATGTGCTAAGATCTCTCTGAGAAGTGATTATCATTGATATATTATTTTAAAGTAATTATTCAATGGAACAAATTTGTGGATCCACTGAACTTGGTAGTACTTAGGTTAAATTGTATGAAGAAATTTGCCTAAAGCTAAACAGTAATTTATTTTGGAGATACGCTTGAAGCCCGTCGAGTAGAGACGGATGAAAAAGGTTGTGCAAATGGGCTTAGTGTTTGTGAATTTGAAGGAACTCAGTATAAGAACATAAAATAAAAATGGGCGAGGCGATGTGAATATAATCAAGAGGATCAAGATCATATTTGACTTACAAAAAGTTGAAAAATGAAGGCCAAAAACCTCAACATGAATTATTAGGGGTATTAAGTTAAGAGAGTGCTTTGGAGAGTTGTAACAAAGAGAAGGACATATCAACTAAACTACACGTTGTTGAAAACGCTCAGTTACGAAAGGTGAACGACTGAATAACCAAAACGAGGAGCCATAACATAAGATAGTGAGCAGAATCGAGAGATTAACTGGAAAAATTTCTGCGTATGCCAAAATACGAGGAAGTAGCTTTCTTGAGCATCTTGTTGATGGAAGACAACAACAATATGAAAATAGAGTCTAATGTAAGATGTTCAGGCACTGGAAAGATCAGGGCGGAAATAAGAAAATCTTTGGAAGGTGCAAAAAGGATGATAGAAAGGAAAGAACACATTTGAAATTAGTGGGGTAAAATGCAAGATGATTAGAGGATAACTAGTCAAGAAGTCTATTATTTATGATTGAATAATATTCAAGTAATGAAAACAAAAGGAGTAGATTACAATATCATCTAATATATGAGAAGCTGCTTGTCGAGTCTTGAAGTCCATTAAATTATATTTTTCTCAAGAATATGCAGAACTAGTTAGTATCTCATCTGGATCTCTCCAAGACTTTTACTCTTTTTTGCGTTCTTTGCATTCCAAACCTGATCTCCCCAGCTTGAATTGGAACCATCTTTCTGCACACTCGGATTTGGAGAAGGCTGATTTTTTCAAAGCTTATTTCGCCTCGAATTTTTCGGATCCTGTTTCTCTCTGTCCAGGTCCTCCTGCCACCTCCCCACTGATTCGCCTATGTGACATCGTCTTCAACGCCCATTCTATTTCCCTCATGCTTAAGTCCTGCAAGTTGTCTGGTCGCTGCTATCCTGACGGCGTCCCAATACTTTGTCATTCACGAAACTTCCTCAACTCTTTCCATCCATTTAAAGCATCTCTTCTCCTATATTTGCTCCTCTAAGCGCTTTCCGCCTTGCTGGAAAACATCTTGGATCTATCCACTGCTAAAATCCAATCAGCTTCCCTCCTCTCAAGTCACTTCTTATCGTCCTATAGCTATTCTTTCTCGGCTGTCAATCATCTTTGAGCGCCTTGTCTTTCGTTATGTTTTCCCTAAAGTACGTCACCTCATCTCCTCTTCTCAACATGGTAACCTTCCAGGTCGTTCTACCCTCACTAACTTGCTCACTTTGATTGAAAACTGCTATTTCCACTCTGATCGTAATGATCCTGGTTGGATTATCTTTCTTGACATTTCTAAAGCTTTTGATCAACTCCCACATTCTATTCTTCTTGACAAACTACGTTTAATTGGCTTTGATGCTGATTTCATCGAACTCTTCCAGTCTTACCTTTCCAATAGTCGTCAGTGTCTTAAAATCCACTGGTCTATTTCCTCTCCTGCTCTTGTGTCTAGCGGTGCTCCTCAAGGTTCTGTATTTGCTGTTCTCTTCTTCCTCATTGCTATCAACGACCTCCCTCAATCTGTCCTCAACTCATCCTGTCTACTGTACGTTGTTGACACTGCGATTCAACTTTGGTAGTTCTTTTGCCTCCAATATTACCTCTGATCTTGAACTTTTGGCCACTTGGTGGATTATCTTTCTTGACATTTCTAAAGCTTTTGATCAACTCCCACATTCTATTCTTCTTGACAAACTACGTTTAATTGGCTTTGATGCTGATTTCATCGAACTCTTCCAGTCTTACCTTTCCAATAGTCGTCAGTGTCTTAAAATCCACTGGTCTATTTCCTCTCCTGCTCTTGTGTCTAGCGGTGCTCCTCAAGGTTCTGTATTTGCTGTTCTCTTCTTCCTCATTGCTATCAACGACCTCCCTCAATCTGTCCTCAACTCATCCTGTCTACTGTACGTTGTTGACACTGCGATTCAACTTTGGTAGTTCTTTTGCCTCCAATATTACCTCTGATCTTGAACTTTTGGCCACTTGGTCTTCAGTTAATCATCTTGATTTTAGTCTAACCAAGACATGTGGTATTTCCTTTCTGTATCTCCCCCTTCTGATCTTCCTATTCCTGTGAACTTTTCTCCTCATCATACTCATCTTGGAGTTCAACTTGCTGCTAAATTGAATTGGTCTGGTCATGCGTCCCTTCGCCTCCGAAAAGCTAAGTCCTCACTCTTTGCCCTTTTACGCAATGTTCCCTTTAATTCCACGGCTGCTGTGAAACTCTCTTTGTTCAACTCCATTCCTCGCGCCATTCTTCTTTATGCTTCTACTTGTTGGTGGCCTTCTCGTTCCTTGGGAACGTTTCCAGAAGCGTGCCTTCAAATGGATCTCTCCCTTGACATACAAAGATGTCCTTCTCAAATTCTCCGATCTCCCGCTGTCACTCTACTTCCATGCCTGTGATTTGATTCTGTTCAATCGCTTGCTCACTCGCAAATTGGATCTTGATCCTTTTGATTTCATTACGTTCTCTAATTCCCGCTCTACTCGCTCTGATGATGCTGTCACCTTCTCCATTCGTCATCCCAAGAAACATCGCACCCTTCACTCGTTTTTCAATCATTTTCAATCTTTGATGTCTTTCCTGCTTGCTGAGGCCTTCTCCAACTTCGCCTACTCTTCCATCTGCTCCTATTTCATCTCCTGTGACTGTCCTCGCTGTCATAGAACCTGACTTGTTTTTATTCTTTTTATAGTGTTGTATGCCTTCAGCGGCTAAATAAAGTCATTCATTCATTCATTCATTCATTCATTCATTCATTGAGTTATAGAAAATCCCAAATGCACAAGTATTGAATTTAATAACTGCGTAGCTATAAACTAAACTATCAATCAAAATAAATTAAAAATTTACCATCCAGAGAAAATATGCCTTGGTTGTGCATTTTTCGGTAAATAGCATTGACACATTCTCTGTAAGTACCATCACCTCCAACAATAGCTATTCCATCGTAAGAATCTAGTGAATCATGTCTAACAATTATTCCTTCAACGCTACATGGTCCTTCTTTCTCTGTAATACGAACGTCACATTTAACACACGCTTTTCGCAAAATTGGTGACAAAGTTTCCTAAAATTCGTAAATTACAAAGCAGTCACAAATTCCAATTTATTTTCTGAACTTGGTTTCACCAAAACAGGGATTTACTTGGAAGCTAAAAAATAATTTTCTCATTTCCCACGAATTAGTTTGCCACGTTAGCTTCAGTGATGATAGAGATGCAGCTATAATATAGCAAACGTGGTTATGAAAAATAATAATATACAGATGACTTATCAGTGTGAGTGTGGCGAAGTAACAAATCTTGTTTTCAAAACAGAAGCGTTCGAATATTTAGGGAAACTATTTTAAAGTACAACACGTTGCCTTAATCAATTCATTTAAAAAGTAGTGATTTTACGTGCTTATTGTTTTCTATTAGCCCATAGAGGCATAGAGCATGATTTAATATTTTGCATTGCGCTGTCGATGCTAAAAGTGTTAGTACACCACTAAATGAAACAAAATATTTGCTATTTACAATTGAAATAAGTTTACAGCAGCTGAAAACATATCGACAGAACTAATGTATATTCTATTTTCTTGTAGTATGTATTTGAAAGGTATACCTCATAACAGTTAACTGCCCCACCACGACCACTAGCGGGATTAAGAAGTACTAGAAGTCTACGTGGTCGACACAGCTGTGTGATTAAAAGGCTATTGATTATAGATGTAAAACGATCGCATTCAGCTTGAGAGAAAAAATTAATTTCCAGCACTATCTAAACATATATTGCTGAATATTAAAAGAATGATAAATGTATACATTAAATAAATTTCATGAAAAAAGAAAATTCAATGCATGCATAAAACAGTTATACCTTCGAAAAATTTACATCACGATATTCATCAAGAAATTGTACATAAGCTAAATAACAAATAGTCATCTCACAGTCAGAATCATCGTCGGCTTGAAAAACATCGCGTTCATCAAAGTCGCAGTCGTTCGAAATATAAAGAATGTCTGTACATTTAATCTGAAGTGGACGAGTAAGAAAGTTAACATATTCTGATGAAACATCAACGACATCGTCTTCATCATCAACAATTACTTCAGTGGGGCTCATTAGAGACATTTTGTAACTAAAAACAAATAATAAAATAAAATTTAAATACTATAGTAGGAAAAGTGAATAAGCAAAGTAAATTGTGTGCGAATACCTGGCTCACCATACAAACATTTGTTTTGGTAAATATAATTAAAATGTGGTCAGGAATGAAAAAATTGAAATTGTTCTGATGGAAATTCATTAGCAAGAACTGTGAAAAAACTAGAAGGCTCAGTAAAGTCTACTGAAGAGAGCTTCTGACCACATACAAAACCGTCTCGAAAACTTGATTACCTGCAACAGCATAAGAGTACCCCACTGTCAGTAGCGAATATATTAATAGAGCAGAGAAACCGCTAACCAAATTTTCCGACCGGCAATAAAAAATAGTGAGAAGATTAGTGTGTTTTCAAAATTTATATACATCTATTTCATTTAAATCTATTGTGAGAAGTTTATATGGAAAAATATAGGGTTTTTTCACAATAACTGACAATCGGGTTCTTAGTCTTTCCTTTGAACAATTTGTTCTCTGAAATGAGTTAATTTTCAGTATTTTAGCCTTATGAATAGATTGCCAACATACCACACAGTTAGGAAAATCAGTTTCTTTGGAATCTAACAGTTACAAAGCCACTGAAATCAGCTCTGATTGAAAGTCTATTTTCAATGATAATCGTCTAATGAAAATGGTTGAATTTAAGTCAAAATATGAATGGTGATTTTACATAAATTTCCTTTATATATAGGTTTAATTTTGGCGTTTTTCTGATGTTTTAATTTCTTAAGTTAAAAGGTGAAAATTGGGAGCATTTTATAAAATAAATCTGTATTTTTACGTATTTTTAATAACACACAAATCGATTTAAAAAAAATATTTCTGAAGAGTATAATTCCACAACTTAAAAATCCCACAAGATCCTTTTGTTTAATAATATATTAAAGATTATTGATGAAAACTTTCCCCTCCACATTTTTGAGAAAATAAATATTAAATTAAATATCCGAGAAAAAATGTCTGTACTGACAAACTGTGTGCTTGCATAATTATTTCTAACATTGCAATATCGTTTTCCACTAACGGCATTCAATTTACATCATAAATAAATTTTAATTACTGATGTATTATCAGATCATCTTATTTTTTTAGAAATTATTTTATTTGAAGTTATGAAGCGTGTAGAAGTTATTGATAAAAGGAAGTTGGTTTTAGAAATAAGAACCTTCATTTTTTCATAAAATCGCAAAATATGATAAGGCTGATGTTACAAAATCAGGACATTTGTAGTAGTTCTGCGAAAAGGGTACAAGAAACATGCAAGAATATTTAATAGGTTTATTAAAAAGGAATCCGTATGGCTAAATTGTGATTTATTTATTCATAGTGAGATGTTAATGTAAATTGTGCGCTTTGAAGGTCTTTGAAAATCTGGGAGGAATAATCGAATAGAAGTAAATGAAGGAAGATTGAGCATTTGAAAGCCAGAAACAGCATAGAAGCTCATGCTTCTGCAAATATAAGTAGAGCTAAGAGAAGCCCTGGAACAGAAGATTTGGGAGTAGTGCTGAATAAATACTTAATTGATATCAATAAGCCAAGGAATATATTGAACAAGCTAAACTTGATCCCGTTATGATGTTACTAGAAGAAACATTAGCATCGCAAAATCATTGAATTTAAACGATGATCAGTTACAACTAATCAGAAATGCTTCAATTAGACAAGATTCTAGCATTTTTCCACCTTCCATAGCATCGGAACTGCAAAGAGTAGCTTACCATTTACAATGTGTGATAGTTTTAAGCGGTCACTAAATAATAATGATATCTAAAATATGAAAACACCACTGGAAAGAGAGTTGTCTGCTCTTTCATTGTCATCCTTAATTCACGATTTCACATGATGAATTTTGATTTTGCACACAATGCGCTTGCGCGGGACTTGGGTAGTTAATTTACAGAAAATAAAATATTTGAGACTAGTGGTTGCTGCCGTTTTATTACTTGAACATTTAGTGCAAGAAGAATCGGATTTTCATTCATGTACTTCAAACTAAGGAATAATTTTTATCACAAGTTTTCACCATAACAGGGAAATACACTTACCAATAGAAGAGTCCAAATCCCAGGATTTACAAATTCTATAATGAATTTGTAGAAAATTGCTTGAGAATGTGGTCAAAACTGTTTGTAACTATACGCAGTTTAAGGTTAATTGCAGTTGTATTGAAATTGATATTTATATCTATGAAATTCTAAATATTTATATACAAATTTAAAAATAATATTAATTAGAATAATTTTTTGTTATCCTCAAATATGGTAATAACGTTAGTATTGAAATACAGTGTATTCAAAAATGGGAAATACAATTCCTCCCTCTATGGTCATCAGAATTAAACAGGCTTAAATTAGGTCAACTTTGAAGCTGAAGCAGGTCAGGTCTGAACTGCAGGTGAACTCATCACTAGTAAAAACCTGATTTTTCGCCTTTTGAAGTCAAATCGGTAAAGGAAAAGTTACAGAAACACTTGAATGTTGATGGAAAAATTGAAGATGAATGTAATATGAAAATAGTTGTTGTCCCCGTTGATAGTGTTTGGTGCAAGAGTGAAAGAGCATGAGCAGAAGATATACATTAGCACTCATCTGAAGTAGAAAAACTATAGAAATCGCCTGCTTTGCGAAGATTTAGATAAAATATCAATTTCAAATTATGCCGAATTTGTAGAATAGCGACATGCGGACACAATAAACACTAATATTGGGTAAAAATAAAGAGTTTAATAAAATAAATTAAGTACAACGTGTAAAAGATAAACAATGTAGACTGATAACTTAGCATAATTGAACAATTCGTTATAACACGCGGTATATATTTAAGTACCGCGGGACGAAGATATAGAATTGGGTGTATCCGGACAAAATAAATCCTAAAACGGTAAAAACGATTAGAAATGCAATAACATATGTAAAAAACTTTTAAAAATGATAGATATAGATTGATGACTATGCATAATTAACCAGTTAACCAACATTTAAGGGCACAGCATAGAAATCTTGAAATTCATAAAAATCCATTATTAAACAAATTAGAAGATATAAAAGTATATTTATGCATTTTTAGTTTAAATCAAGTCCTTAACTTAGGTGAAATTTCCAAATACATTGTGGTAAAAATATAAATACATTAATTGCGATTATTTAATGTGTTTTACTTGCATCATTATAACAACTCATATATGCGCTTTGTTGAGTACATAATTTATTGAAGAAGCTTTTGTGTATAAATACTGAGAATATTTGACTAAATTTTTATGAAAAATTACATCGTTTTTTTGTTAAAAAACTGAAAATATTTAATTCTATACATTATATTTAACACTTTGAGTAAGCTTATTTGAGTTTTCAGTAATAATTGCATATCGACAGGCCCATGGTAATTGCTCCCAGTCGATACTGAACATCCGCACTATACAATATATATTTATAACAATATTAGCGGAATGTAAGAAATTTATGCAACGCGCCAAGTTGGAAATAAATACAAATCGTGAGAACAAATTCGCTGAAAATGCAAAACGGTTGTAAAGTATAAAATTAAAAGTTCCAATTTATTTAAGCAAATGGAAAATTTATTATAAGTTCATATGACAAGAGTCTAATAAAAACAACAAAAATATAACTAAAAGCACTGTGATTACCGTAAAGTAATAAATTACACAAAAGGCAGTGGTGTTTCAACTGCTGACAATGAAAATCTCATTAGCCTCCTTTGCAATCATAAAAGTTCCAATTTATTGAAAAACCTCAAACAAGGACTTGATTTATACTAAAAATTTATAGATTTACATGAATATTCTTTTATATTTTGTAATTTGTTTAATAATAGGTCACTATTTTCTTGCTATTGTCCTTAAATATATTGCACGCGCTACGAATTTGGATAATTACAACAAACAAAGAAACAAACAATGAATTTATAAGAAATCAGAAATACATCTGCCTAACCTGAGATAGAGAAATAAAAGAGATCTAAAAGTTCCGGAGAAGTGTGTCGGGGAAAATTCTCAGGAACTTCTTAGATACGTTGAAATCAATTGCTGGATATCTGTTCCGCAAGCGGGATTCAGCATAGCCTTGTCTGTGTGGTATGAGATCGTAAAGAGAATGCCGCTTGTTTCCAGATATTGAGTTGTAGAGCTTCCGATCTGAAAGGCGTACTACGTTCTGAACATCCTGATAATCACTAATAATGCCAATTTTAACGAATTTTTGCTGGATTTTATCGAGAGCAGCGACATTCGACGTTCCTCTCCAAACTGAAATACAATACGTCATTTGCGTCAGGAATAAACCCTTATACAGTTTTTGTGCATCTAAATTAGATATTGATAGATGTCGTAGTTTTTTGATAAGATAGAAAGCTCTGGTCCGTTTTTTTGAAAGCATTTGAACATGATCTTTAAAGGATAAATTAGAGTCTAGTGTAGTCCCTAGCAAAGACATCTTCTCGACTCTTTCTATATTTTCAATTGGTTCGATAGGAAATCCTCCAATGCCATGAACTGAAATGAAGAGTTCCTTAGATTTCCCCTCATTCAGAAAAAAATTATTGGATTTGCACCAACTAATGATTTCGCATAATGCCTCCTTGGATTCATCACATCCTTACTTACTGGCCAAACAGCGAGAAACATCATCAGCAAATTTAACTAGAATTCCAGTTTGACATGAAATCTGCAGCTCGTCATAAACTATATTGAAAAGAATGGGCCCGAGTATTGTGCCCTGGGGAACACCAAGTGTAATTGAGGCAAAAGAAGATTGTTCACCATTAACATTGACATACTGATTCCGACCCATGAGAAAGCTCTTTATCAAGTGCACAACATTTAAAGGAATTCCTGGAAAAGCAAGAAACTTTCTTAGAATGAGATAGTGAGGGACTCGACCGAATGCCTTGCACACGTCTCGAGCAAAGATTCCGACATAATGATTCCTTTCTTTCTGAGAAGTTTTACAGAATTCAAGGATACGGAGTAGGTGGTCGATGATGACTTCCTGAACCCGAATTGATTTTTCTTCAAATTTCTGTTGTACGTCTCTGAGATGAACATGTAATAAACAAGTCTATCAAACTGACGAGATAGAATAGGAGTTACCGATACGGGTCGAAGTTGGTCAAGAGACTCAATGAAAGTATTCTTAGGGCTTGGTGAGCCTTTGACGTCTTGAACGCTGCAGGAAAAATACCAAATTTGAGACCTTGATTGTATACATGAAGAAGCGGCTCTGCAATGTTATGTGCATTTTGCAAAAACAACCAATAAGGAAAGTCTTGAGGACCACTGGAGGTACGTTTAATTCTCTTAAGCGAAGAATAAACTTGATGCAACGTAAACTGAGGACAATTTCGATTAGATAATGGAAGATTGGTCTCGGAATAATTTTCATCATTTGAAATTCTAGCAAAGTGTTTGTTAATTTGCTCGGGGTCAAAAAGGAACTTTTGCTATTGAACAATTCCTACCAGATAGATAATTCATGTACTTCCACCAACTTCTCGACGATTTGTTTTGCTCTTTGAAACAATATTAGACAGCTATTTGTCTGTTTATTATACAGTTTAATTAGATTTCAGTTATGCCTCCAATTTCGCTGTCCGACCTCAAAAATTTGAGTGATGCCCAGTTTACCTCGGCTGTTGGAGGTCTGAAGAAAGACGCCATCATTTCGTTGTTGCGCCAAACTGTCACTTCTCTCTCGTCCTCGACTCCGTCCTCCAATGATGGCCCTGGTGTCATATCATCCTTGTCTGAATCCCTCACAAAGCTTCCCTCTGATGTTTCCTCACTACAATGTTCTCCTACAGTGCTGCTGCCCCACGTTCTGTCTCATCTCTCCCCAATCATCTTGCTCCAAGTTTCACACCCGCGCTTGCTCCTCCTACTCTACCGCATTCTCCTAAGCATTATTTCCCTTCATCTACAAACCATAATCGTCCTCATCCAGTTTTTGGTTTTAGTGCTTCCTGCCGTCTCCCTGTTGTTCCAATTAGTTCACTTCCACCACCTCCCCGCAAAGCTCATATCTATATTAGCCGCTTTGCTGTCTCTGTGTCCACCTCAGATGTTACTGACCACCTCCGTTCCTCCTCTCTACAATTTGATAATGTCCTTTCCATTCTTCCACGTCCTTACTCTCCATTTGTATCCTTTCATGTTGTCTGCGATCAAGAATCTTATCTTGCACTCATGAATCCTGATATGTGGTCGGAAGACGTCTTGATTCATTATTACCGCGTCTCTGACAACTAGCGCAAATCTTTTGGCCTTCATCCCTGCTGCCAAAATGCACCTCGCCGTGACTGACTATCTCACTCTGATCTTCCTCCTCCCAATGCCCACAGTCTTGTATCTTTGAACCGTCGTTTCAGTTTTTACAATTTCTTCTTGCAGTCTCCTGTTGACTTCATTTTCATCACTGAAACCTGGCTTGATCCTGTCATTGCTGATAGTGTTGTTTTTCCCACTCTTCTCTTAAAGTTCTTTCTCGTATGGATCGATCCAGTGGTCGCCATGGTGGTGTTCTCATTGCCTCTCGTCTTCCTAACTTTGACATCCGTCCCATTTCTTTCGATTCACTATCCTTCGATTTCTGTTGTGGCTGTGCTGTTGTTCTCAGTGACCACATTGTTTGTCTGCTCTGCGTTTACAACCCTCTTTCAAAAAGTGCCTTTCGCATTCCCATTGCTGATTTATCATCTATGTTCGAGTCTTTTCATGACCATTCTACCTCCCTCTCTCATCACCTTGGCTTTTCCATTCCTCCTCATTTTCTTGTTTGTGGTGACTTCAATCTTCCTAATGTCTGCTGGAATGCGTTCGCTCTACTGACACTTATGAGTCTGCAGTTTTAGAAGTTTTGCCTGCTAATCTCTTGAACAACATGTATTTTCTCATATTTCCAGCGCCTCCCAGCCTGATTTGGTTCTGTGCTCTCACCTGGATTACATATTCGACATATCTGTAATCCCTGTTCCTGCTAAGCTGTCAGATCACTAATTTGTCTGCTTCAATCTGTCTGTCAACTCTATTTCTTCATCTGCTAATCCAGCTGCTCCACAATATGCTCGATTTAACAGTGACTTTTTGTCACTTAATGCTGCTCTCTCATCTTCGCTCATGTTTTCAGTAATTCCTTCTCAGTTGACGATTGGTTCACTTTCTTACATCAAGTTATTTCTTCTTATGTTCCCCGTCGGCGGAAAAGGGTGCTTCTCTTCCTTTCTATTTTTCGTCCCTTACTGTGCACTCCTTGAATAAATTGGAGTCTTACAAACGCCATTCTGGTACTACTGCTTCTCCGAAGCTTGCTTCTCTCACAGAAGATGTTATCAATTTAATGGAACTTGACAAAGTCTCTTTTCTGTCCAGCTTCTCGTCCGGTTCTCTTCAAGACTCTTATTCCTTCCTGCGTTCTCTTCATTCCAAGCCTGAGCTTGGCTGAAATATTCTTTCTGCTCTGACCTGGAGAAAGCTGATCTGTTCAACACGTATTTTGCCTCCAATTTCTCTGTACCTGTCTCCATGTGCCCTGGTCCGCCTGCTGTCTCCCCGCTAATCCGACTTTGTGATATGGTCTTCAGCGCCCATGATATTTCTCTCATGCTTAAATCTTGCAAGTTGTTTGGTCCTTGTTATACTGACGGTGTTCCTTCCTTTGTAATTCCTGAAACCACCTCCATGCTTTCTATCCATTTAAAGCGTCTTTACTCCTTCATTTGCTCCTCTAAGCGCTATCCCGCCTGTTGGAAGACATCTTGGATTTCTCCGCTGTTAAAATCTAATCAGCTTCCCTCCTCGCAGGTCTCGTCCTACTGCCCAATAGATATTCTATGTTGACTGTCTATCATCTTTGAACGCCTAGTTTTTCATTATGTATTCCCAAAAATTCGTCACCTCATCTCTTCTGCTCAGCGTGGCAACCTTCCTGGTGGCTCTACGATTACTAACCTGCTCACTCTGATCGAAAACTGCTACTTTTAATCTGATAGTAATGATCCTGGTTGTATTATCTTGCTTGACATCTCAAAAGCGTTTGATCACCTCCCTCATTCCATTCTGCTTGACAAGTTACGTTTATTTGGTTTTGATGTGTATTTCATCGAACTATTCCAGTCTTACCTGACCAATCGCCACCAGTGTGTCAAAATCAACTCGTCTATCTCTTCTCCTGTCCGTATTGTTCCTTTTAATACCTCGTCCGCAGTGAAGCTCTCTTTGTTCAAGTCCAATCCTCACGCCGTTCTTCTCTACGCTTTGTTCCACTCCATGGAAAATTTCCAGAAACCCGCTTTCAAATGGATTTCCCCTTTGGCCTATAAAGACGCTCTGCAGAAATTTTCCACTCTCCTGCTGTCACTCTACTTCCATGCCTGTGATCTCCTTCTATTTAATCGACTACTGACTCGCAAATTGGATCTTGATCCTTTTGATTTCATTAAGTTCTCTAATTCCTGCTGCACTTGCTCTGATGATGTTGTCACCTCCATTCATCATCCCAAAAAACATCGCACCCCTCACTCGTTTTTCAATCGCGCTTGTACTGCTGCTAATTACATCTTGACTCTCAACCCTCCAGCAGCAATTGATTTCTTTCCCCGCCACTGAGCTTCAAGAAATCTTTGATGGCTTTCCTCTTTGCTTAGCCCTTCTCCAACTTCGCCAACTCTTCCATTTGCTCCTATTTCATCTCCTGTGACTTTCCCCGCTGTCGTCAAACTTGACTTATTTTTATTTTTTTGTTGTGTATGCCTTCAGCGGCTAAATAAAGTCATTCATTATTATTATTATAATCTTGCTTTGTATTTCTTTAGTAAGCCGGGTAATGGCAACATGTTGGTTCCTTCTTTAGCAGTTTGCTTTCTGATTAAGCAAGGACTTTACTGATTCTGTTATATAGAAAGGATATTTGTCCAACATTTTATCTTTTTCATAGGAAAATGTTCTTCATAGAGTAATTGGATTCTCCTCAAATGTTTGTTCATTGCCATGTCAGGATCGTCTATATTAAGAATCGCACTCATATTAGTTCTATCAAAAGCGAGATTAAATGGAAAATATTGAGAGTGGAGTGGTCTGGGTTACCCATCGGTCTCCTGGGATCATCATCGCTATATATGGCGATTTTAATGATTTTGACGTAAAACAGCTTGAGCATTCCCTTCCCGTTGAGAATATTTTTCATGGAAAATTATGTACTGACTAGTGCTCCTGATTGGTATCAAAGAACCGAGCCTATCCCGCGATTGATTGATATGGATCATGTTGAAATTCTTTCTAATCCCACTTCTCCAAGCAATCAAAATTCCTATCGAATGTTCCATGATAATAACATTCGGAATATCCGTTCATTTAATCTCGCTTTTGATAGAACTAATATGTTTAAGATCTTTTGAATTTATTTATAACCACTATATTGTTTCTAACACATAGATGCAAATAATGGACAAGTTCCAAGAAAATTCATATTGAAGCGAAAGTGTATTCTTCTAATAAATTATCATCTACAATCTATGAAAAGTTGAATTATATTTAGTTAAATATTATATTTAATGAGAAAACCATCAAAGGAAATCAAATTTTATGAGAAAAATTCTGATTGGTTTGGCGTCACGTGGGCAACAGATATAAGAAAAGAATTTTCATTTTTTTGCCTATTATTTTGGTTAAATCTCTAGAGGTAATAGAAAGTGCTGTTTTGTTCCTAAATTTTTCGTTACTTTAGCAAATATCCCAACATGCTTGTTTTTCTCAGTACCTGTTAATGCTGAAATACGAAAGCAATGGTTTCGCTCTGCTGGGCGATGTGATGCTAATAAGTCACCAGGTTATCATATTAATTGCTGTAAATTTCATTTCAATTTAAAAGAAGACTCCGAGAATTATCTTGAAAATGCACTAGTCGGCACTAAATTAAGGTTGAAAAAGGACGTTTTTTCCACATATATTTGAATGTCAATCAAGAACACCAAAAGCTAAACGAAGCTTACTTAGTGTCAGACGTGCTGAAAAGAAGACAATTACGTATTTAATTACTGAATCTGCAACTAAAGAAAATGATCCGCCTATTTCTACGCATTTTTGTGATAAATCTGTTCAAGCCTATATTAAGCGTAGCTTTTTTCAAGAAAAGTACAAACTGTAAGCAACAGCGCAAATGTAGCTGTGCAAACACAATCTATTGAAGTTTTGGAATCATCTTTATCATCTTTCACCAGTTTCTGAATCTTCTTAATCTGAATATACCGGTTCATTGTCTGATTTGCCCATTATTTGTTTCAAAAAAAACTCTTGGAAAGGTAATCTCATTATATCGGAATATTTCCCGAAAATATTGCAGTTTTGCACGAAATTGCTAATCATTTACAGTTGACTGGAGCATCAATGCAATGGAAGCAACATTAATGACATTGTACAAAATCAAGCGTGATGTACCAATGTCGGAACTTAGTGACGTATTCAATATATCAAAGGCATCAATTTCGCGAATTATAAATTCTGTGACACCGCAGTTGGGTGAAATGTTAAGTTCGTTTATATATTTTCAAACGAAATATTCCCCCTCTTTCCAATATCGTATTAATATATATATATATATAATTTCAAGGCATTATTGAAGAAGCACGGACCCTGAAAAAAAAATGGCGTTATTGTTTCCATGTTCAGTTTTTTACGTTTTCAAATATATAATTTGTTTAGTGACTATTTGCTTATTAACAAAAATAATAATTAAATTATTTCATTATTTTTTACTTTTTCAGGGTCCGTGCTTCTTCCATATCGCCAATTTCAACATATTTTTAGATATTTACGAAAATATATCAACTTACATTTGTACGGAAAGTAATTACATGCATAAATTTTACTACACAACACATTCAAAGTTTACTCTATATACATGTAATTTTACAAAAAAGAAATGGTAGCCCTGATTATAGGTTCATAACAAATCTATAAATTCTTCCTTTTATTGCAACTGCTTTATTTAATATTTATACATAGTTTATTCCCTTCTGATTGCATAATTAAGTAGAATATAACTATTTGAAGGATACCTGAATCAATGTTAATTAAAATATTTGCGGATTTTTGTTGTGCAGAGCACTACCATCTCCTATGGTAATATGCAGGTTCAACTCCTGTTGAGTCCTTATTTGCATAAATATATTGAATAGCTTTTTGAACACATTTGAATTGCACCTATGACCTGTTATAGGCATGACACCATTGAATTGTCCTTATATTATTTCACCTTGAATGAGTATTACATTAATGTATAATTGATAAGTATTTGAAAAATTTAGTGTAATTACCAAACTACAGCTTTCTTTCAAATTTTAGAAATTTAGAGAAATACAAGAGAAATTTAGAGCAGCAATGGAAAAATTGATTTAATTTCTAAAAAAATAAATTATTCACAAAATCCAAATAAATAGAAAATGAATAAATTTCAGAGGATTAAAATCACTAATAGTAATAGTGTAGGAGTTAATCATGTAGAACTTATTGCTGTAAGACTTATTCCTGTAGGACTTATTCCTGTATGACTTATTCCTGCATGACTTATTCATGTTCCCCAATCTCACTAAAAGCCAATAACAGTCAGCAAAAGGACAGTAATAGTGAATTGTCAAATAGCCACAATATATTTTATCACAGTTTATTTTAGAATTTAACCTTAATGCATGCTGAACCTTGTTTTAGATTATCATTATTGATCTAAGAATAAACAATACTTTCTATAGTTATTATAGTTATCACATTATAATTTTAAATTGCTAAACAAAAGATTTCAAGTCACTACATTTTTCAATTCAGAATTTAAATAATCATTAACTATTATATGCAACTAGTAGATATACAGATATATATATAAAATAATATTATTTTTAAGATCTTTTGAATTTATTTATAACCACTATATTGTTTCTAACACATAGATGATTACTTGAATTAATATATATATATATATATATATATATATATGTGTGTGTCCCATTGGAACAATATCAAACAAATTCTATATAAGGCTATTAATATGAAGAAAATTCACGTCCCTTTGTTGCTTGTAATTGGCTTTTAGCAAGATAGATTGGTGATTTAGCATACTACCCTCAGATTTGAGAGAGTGGTACTGTAAATGGTGCACACAACATACTTATGCACACAATTATTACCATGCCTTAATTGGTAATGTTAAGTATTACGTCTGACATATTAAAGCTAACAATTAGCAAAAAGTTCAATTACAGTATGTGAAAACTTTTAATGTAGAGTCGCTCAGGGAATTTAGTGCTGTTTATATCTTTTTATTTCGATCTAAATCCATTGTATTCTGACGTCACCATGACGTTCCAATTTCGAGATTAGTTTTGTTGCTATCAGTTTTGTGTCCCCTCGTCTGTGCTTTTGTTTTGCTCAAATTTAATTTATGAGGGAAAATTATTGCAAACATGTTAAACTACGTTGAATATCGATTATTGTAAACAAAGGCAGGTAAAACTGAATCTTTTTGTATATAAACTGAGGACACTGTAGCGAATGTTCAATAGACTTTGTCTACTCTTAACTACCGCTCTTACCGTTGTATCTTTTATTTATTTATTACTTTAAATGATAATTATTGCTTAAGATCGGCGACAATTCGGGAGTGCTTTCATTAGCACGGGGCGACAAGTTGCTCCTGGGGATCTTTCGATCTTTCCAGTCCGAATTGTGGTTCTTTAAGTTATGTATACGGCTACGCATAAGGAAATAATAAATCTCTCGTTAGTAGTTCAACACGTACATGCACCTATAAGATCTAACACTGTGATGATACCATGCCATTGGCTAGCACGAATATCTGGCAATTACAGATTATTTAATAGTTAGCTGAGAGATAACAATGAAAATGAGAAGTAGGTTGTTTTTTCGAATTGAGATAGAAATTAAACAAGTGAGACAGATAGGGTAGCACCAGTCAATAGGTTAAGCACTTTACTTCTGGAAGTTCCGCTTCGGCTGGAAGCCATAGGAATTGGTCATCTTGGTTCTTACCTAAAAGTAGTTCTGTTACTTGGATGAATTACCAATGTTAGATCTTCATGTTATAAGTTCTAGTCTAAACTGTTTCTTGGAATCGTGGCTGTACTGAACACTAACTAAACCTTCTGCAGAGTCAATCGAGTTTCTAGCTAAGTCCTACCAGCCACCGATTCTACATGGCGACCATGACAGGACGCTGACGTGATAACTGTTTAACCCTGTCGTTCTCCCTCGATGGTTTGGTGGTGAGTTGGTTTTCGTTTTGGGGCGTATTATCGTTTTAAGACTTCATGGAAAGTCACCCACCGATGTATTCATTAGCTTCCTCGCCCTCGAAGGATGATGACACCAACTCTGTGTTTCTTATTTGGCTGATGTCAATTGTGTTAAATCTCTTGTTTGTTTTACTTGTTATTAGTGCTTCTACGTTGTTGGATTTATTACCAAGTATCGCCGTATTCGTTTCTTCCCTTTTCGGGCTGTTAATCACTGTTACCCCTGGTAAGCTTTCTTGTCTTGCTCTTGTGTGAACGGGAGTGCTCCCGTTGTCAGTTCTGGAATTTGTTGTTTTTCTTCTTTGTACCCATGGATTCTAGTTCAAGTCGTACCGTAATTTATTCTCCTACTTTTGGGACTCCTCCCCCTCGGAGTGTCCCCTGTGCAAGCGCTGGTAGCCCGGACGCTGCCCCTTGCACTGCTGGATCTTTGTTAAACTTTTGTCCTCTGACTTCCCCTGCTGTTCAAGGAATGGATGATAGCCACAACGCATCTACCATCCCATATAGCAATGCCAACACAAGTCCGTCATTCCACAGAAACCCGCGACGCATATTGAACACCCAGAACGCTCCACCCATCCCTCTGCGCCTTTGCAGTTACGCTAGTGGTCTTGAGCAGCAATCTCAATCCACACCTCACTTCGATGTCCACCTAGCCGAAATTGACCACTTACGGGATGAGCTATCACAGCAAGTCGCGCTATGAATGGAGAGCAAGCGCCAGGTCAAATCCCTGCAAGCTGAGCTGAACACTCAACATGTGGCCTATCAGCGCCTGGAGAGGCAAATGCTGGAGTCGACTTTTGCTCTCGAGTTGCAGATTCACGAGTTAAAAAATTCTATGGACAAATTAAATCGGAGAGAGGATAACTTGCCTTCTCGATGTAACCGAAACGACGAATATGTTACTCATGTCGTGCTAAATGAAGCCCTGGACGAATTGGCC
>CABFPE010000013.1:848569-874686 GCA_900660155.1 Hofstenia miamia
AATTATAAACTAAACTCCGGTAAAATAGTCCATTTCCAAAATCTTAAACGCACTATTAAAGACATTGAAAATGTCAAACTAGACAATTTTAATGAATTAAAATGCATAAATAACAGTGTAGATAACTTTTATGATGTATCTGATATTGAAAGTGTTCAAGAGGAATCTTTTGATGAACCTATACATTATGATGTAAATGTACCATCTAGAATTTTACCAAAACGTATAACTAGAAATCCTAATCCTAATTATATTTCCCAAGATTGGGAATTAGATATTTAACATTTGTTTAGGCATGAAATGACAATGCACACCACCAAAGGCAAGTGACACTTCCTTGTCTCTATCCAGGCACTGTGTTAAATGAAGAAAATCATACCAGTCCCATACATCTTTGGATGCAGGGTCTGGGAGCACTGAATCAGACACTTCTCAGTTTAAACAGAAGCTTCAAATGGTTTCTGTTTCTACTGAGACTGTGAGGCCCACGCTGCACCATGAGCTTCAAATGGTTCATGAAGCAGAAGGGACGAGTATTCAGTCAACCTTGTTTGTACCTGCTCACCATCAGCTTCAAATGGTTGATGATGTTTGGGGAGAGGGTTTCCTTGCACCAGGAACCACAAAGGGTGGGCGTTAAATGTAAAATTCTGGATTCCTCACCACTTACAGATGTTTCAGAGTCTTATATTAATCAACCTTGCCCAGACTCTGACTCGTCTGCATCCTCCACAAACTCTAAAACTTTTAAAAACATTCGTAGATTCGAAAAATTTACTTCTATTGAAGGCAAACTTCTACATCCCTATTTCAAACCTACTAAGAAGGCAAATTATATAGTGGATCATAATACTCCTGCTGAAACAAAAGAACAGATACAAACTTTTTTATGTTATCAGAATTCATCTCCTTCAGCAAATGTCCTGCCCTTCACTATAGATTCATATAAACATGCTCGTTGTAATACTTTACTCTTCTAAGAACACACAATGGCAAAATCATTTGAACAATGTTACTTAAATGCGAAAATTCATCCTTCTTTAGATGAAAATTTCAACTTAAAAAATTTAAGACAATTACTCATGAACTTACATAAACTCCGTCAAATCGAATTGCTCAACATTGATTACAATTCCTTACAAATTATTTACTTTATTCACGAAAAAGACATTTCTTTTCCTAATCTGCACAAACTTTTGGAAAAAGTCAGTACTTTAGCAATAAAGAATAAAGTAACCCTATCTTTCATTTATATTGAACACAAAATTTTAATCACTCCTCATTTCTTTGAAACTTTAGAATGAACAGTAGAAAACTTTTTTGTTTTGCACTTTGATGACTACATTGTTCTCAACAATGACTACAGTGACAACAGCATATCAAAAATGCTGTACACCAATATCATGATGAATAACAAATTACCCACTATTCATCCAATTGTGGACACATGCCTTGCAATTGATTTATGTCTCTACACACAAGCTGCTGAAATATTGAATGAACACAATCAACTAGTTAATCTAGGCAAAGTCTCTATTTGTCTCACAATGCAATTATCAGACGCCACAATAAGAGAATTAAACAGCTATTGGAATAACATTAAAGGTGAGCAATTAAAAACAGAAGTATGGCCTGATATTGAAATTAAATCACCGTCACTAAGTTATCACTCTTCCATGGAAACAGCCATACCTAATATGCAGATATCATTTAATTTAAAAGATAAAACTGACTTCAGTAAAACATTATTCTCAGAAGAGAAAGTGCCATCATTCAATGCTAAAGCAGCTATGTGGTTATTATCAATTTTCTTAATGAAATTTGAAACACTGTCTCTACCTATTGACAAAAAAATTATGCCAAAACATGTCGAAAACTACAAACTTCAAAATTGCCATAGCTCCAATTTCTACAAAAGCTGAAAGCTGACGCAAAAATATTCTACAAATATGAAAAATATTTTACATGCTTACTCTGTCAATATCACATCACCAGCATAATTCCAATTACAATCTTATGTTTCAAACTTGGAATAGATTACAATGATATTACACTTTTCTCTGACCACATATGAAAATACATGTGGGGTGCAACAAGTGAAACTTGTTACAACACCATACCCAGAGATCTCCTCCCTCTTTCTACCAACAATATTTTCAACAGAAGACAGAAAAATATGAAGACAATACGTCAACAGTATAAATGAAAACTTGCTGACAACCACAATGATCTCCTATACAAATGGCTTCAAAAATACTATGTCACATGCAAGTATCAAAAAGAAGTTTACTTTAACAAATCCCTTCTACAAAACGGCATTTCAACAAACATTATTGTCACTGAAAAAGTTCCACTAAGTCCTATCGAACTCGAGCAAGAAGAGATTCTCCTCCATGAAAGCACAATCACATTATCTCCACACCTCCAAAACGCGATTGAAAAAGTCAATTTAGAAAAACTCGGTATCAAACCTCCAGAACAATTACAAGAATGGATATCTGTAATAGACGAAAATTTCCTAATTACTAAAATTCTGTTGATATCTCAACAAAGAGAAATTGCTACTCCATGTCAATATGGCCCAGTGAAAGAATGCAACACTGAAAATCTCAAAACGTATTTTGCTACAGAGGTGTTTTCAGAACAGGAAATAGATAATTTACTTAAACTGCTACAACTAATTAGTCTTGACGTCGAATGTACACCAGCAAAATTCTTCATACCCAAAGCTATTCAACTGCAATTACGAAACATATCACTTGTGAAAATTACTTATGTACGCCACCGTCAACTATTAAACTACCAGCAATAATGCCTGCATGGAAAGGCTCAAAAACAATCAACAATGGAGTAAAACGACTTGATAATGACAATTACCATAATAGTTTAACAACCCTCACTCAATACGTCAAAACAGAAAAATACAAAACAGCTGTTGATAAAATCAAACAACATGGCAACAACAAAAGACTGTATGTTGATTCCTCCCATACTCTAACCAAATTATTATGAAACGGAAAACCTATTCACAAACAACTGTTGTTAATAATACAAACATTTACTAAAATGTCTACACCAACCATCGCATTATTCTCTGGTGGAATGGATGTGCTGTGGGCAAATCTCACAAAAGAAGATTTAAAATTTTACGATGTGGCATATTGCACAGAAATAAAAGTCATGTTACAATCAGGAAAAACAGATATTAACGAAATTACTGAACAAGATGTTACCAATAACATTTCATTATTCTTTAAAGAAATCAAAGAAACCTGAAATCTTCTCACAACATTTCAAGAATTGTACCCCAATCTAAACATTGATATGACATTGGCGCATAATTCTGATTTTGATGCTAAACTCACATTAATGATAGCTATCAAAGGATTACAACTCTACAAAAGATTTTCATACATTTTCAATGAAAAAATAAACTATTTTCGTCAATCACATGTCATATCACATCGACTACAACACAACAAAACTATTATGTTCAAAAGTCGATCAACAACTGAATTGGAAACGATGTGCTCTATACTGCGTTCAGATATGTTACTCTCAAGTCTCTCATGGAATGATACCAATGCTGCTGACATCATCACCAAAACTAAAAAACTCTTAGAAGAAGAAGCCGACATACGTATCCTGGATCCTAGTCCGAGCTGGGTGGGCGTGTAGTATATTTGCATCCCTAAGTTGTAAATTGATATTATGTGTCGATTTAGTAATATAGTGACGATAAGCAATGTACAATTAGTGATTGAATATTCTTTGTATTCTGATTGGTTGCTCGTACGAGGAATCCATTTTGTTTGCGTAATTTAAATTTCAGACATCGCAGTAGTTTTAAATATTTGTTCTGCTATTACTCAACGTTTGATCACAAGTGAGTTACTGTTATCTATTATTTGTAAATACTCAAATGTGTGATTTCTGTTAATTTAAGTTTTGCTACCCTAGCTTCCAGTTGCTTTTATTTTAACTATTATAGATTTCCCCAGCCGTATATTTATTAACATTATCTTTTAGCATTTTTCAGATAAGATAGTTTTCATAAAGTGCCCTCTTATTATCTTTTATTATCTTTATTATTTTATATGTATTTGATCAAAATGATCAATGCTTAAGGTATCACTCCGGGCGAAAGGTAGGATAACCAGAGGCTCTAAATGGCCCTCTGGTTTGATTCCTCTAGTCTAGGTGATAGTAGGTATTAGGTATAAGGATGATTGCAGTTAGGAAGCACAGTTTGCATGTAGTTATAATTATTGCATTTTCTCTAGTCTAAAATGAGTTGAGACATTAGGTATTGGAAATGGTTCATCACTTTGGCCAGAGGCCTGATTCTGTAAGAAGAAGTTTGGAATTAACTTATTCTCTGAATACTTATTAACCCTGGAATGAAAATGCTCTTGTTTTCTCATTAGATAGATAACACAATAACTAGTAGTTTCATTGGTTATGTTTTAATATATCTAAAGATGGAATGCTTGCTGAGGGTTGCACATGCTTCTACCACAAGACAAGCATTCTACACTATCTATTTGTATCAATTTCTTTTAATTGATTTTGGAATTTTGAGTGTAGTTAATTTGATAATGTTAGTATTTGTCCCCTTGATTTGAATTACATTTGATTGCTCATTTTAACTTTGCAAGGGAAACTGTGCTTTGAAATTGTAAACAAGTCAGGTAATAAGTTACAGATTTTTAAAATAAATATCTGAGTCACTGTAGTGAAATACACAATGAATTCAGCTTCCTTCTACTGCATTTGGTCTTTTCAATTATTTATCTATTAACCCCCTTTAGATTCTTTGATTAAAGATTTGTTAATGATAACTGTTGCTTAAGATCTGGCAACCATTCAGGAGGAAACTGCACCAGGTCTGGGGCAACAAATAGCTCCTTAACAGTGACAGCCCAAATCATGGCCACTTTAGGTTATGTAGGGAATAACATCTTTTAATTGATCTGTTCATACATGCAATTAATAATTTACACCTTGCAAATATACAATGCCATTGGCAAATGTGAATACACAGGAATTTATTTGCTTGTTATTTATTATTTGTTTACATGAGCTGAGATAAAAGAATTCTGAGATAAATTGTTTATTGAAATTAATACTTGAGTCACACAATTAGCACCCTGGCAATTAAGGATGGATTCAAGAATATGGTTTCAGCATGATTCTGTGTGAGTTGGTCACTGCTGGAGTTCTTTTTGGAATGGAATTTCTGCTGGAATGTGGGTCACTCTCTGCTATGGTAGACTTTGCAACTTTGATCTAAACTCTTGAGTTACCCAGTACCACTAGAGTAGCCAGAGCTCCCCTGTGATTCTACAATATGGTATCACATCCATATTTGTATGGAAGGTCATTTGTTCAATTCCAATCTGTTCAGTAGCAAATGATACTATTCTAAGCAAAAATGTACTATATATGATGTATTGATTGAATTGAAGATTTGGTGGGATTCAAACCCACAAAATTCTGTGCATATGTATCAATGGCTGTGTTATTTACACCATAAATGCATTAAAAAATGCATGCTTAACAAATTACAACAATATGCAACATACAGCAAAACAAATTTTGATGCTTTTTGTGAAATATAGATTAATACTTTAATATTTGACCCTCTTTTAGAAGTCAAAAGTTATTTGAAATGCAAATTCATTCAAGAAAAAATGTCCCATTTGTAAAATATCAAACAATTTCAGTTAAGGCTAATGCTATGAAAAATTTTAATGTCCCTTTCAGCTAATAAATGGCAAAATTTAGATTATAAACATCCTCTTTCAGTGACACCTGGGTTCATAGATGTTAGTTATAAAGTAATTTAGTTGTAAACTAATAAAATTCTTTGAAAATTAACTACTTAATTATATTTTACAAATTATAAAAAGAGATAGTGATAGCATTTCACAATTAAAAAATCACCATCAGTGTATAAAAATGATTTCTGTGAGCTTCTTTTTGAACATTTGTTTCATCAGTTTGTGGATTTTGCAACACACTCTTCAGGAAGATTGCTGGACCTCATTTGTGTAAATTTTTTATGTGTGGAATGTGAGGAGGTTTTTACTATGAATTTCATTAACCATTGTTGCATTTTGTTCAATATTCCTCCTTTGAAATTATCAGCAGCAAAACTTAAATTCTGTTTACAATCTCTCTCAGAAGTACCATACAGCCTTTTCTGAGGAACTTGCAGAAAATCTGTTTTCTCTTCTGAAATCCTAGGAAGAAATTGGCTACTTTTATTCAAAAATTGAACTTGGATGAATTACCAATGTTATATCTATATGCTATAAGTTCTCTGGTAACCTGTTTCTGGAATCATGGCTGTTCAGTAAATGCTATTCAAACCTTTTGTGGAGTCAATTAAGTTTCTAGCTAAGTTTTCCTCCCAGCCACCAATTCTACACTGGTGATGAAGGGACATGAATTTTCTTCATATAAATAGCTGGGGATTTAGTTAAAAATTATGTTAGTTGTAATAAAATCTCACTAAAAATATTGTAGAGGCACTCAGGGACCTTCCCATGGTCATTTTTATTATTTTTGTCATCTTATTGATTCATTATTTCAAAAGCTTTTGCCATATGTAAAGAAAGTGTGTGTATAGGACAATTTTGGGATTAAATTGGAATTAAATCTGCACCAGTACCCAAAGAAGCCTTGCTAAGTGCATCAATCACTGACTTAATATCAATATTAATATGATTTATTATGTTGTCAGAAAAATCCAGATCTGTGCCAAGAGTGTTGTTTCCTGAATAAGTAGAACCAAAAAATGTATTAAAACCATCAGCAATATCTTTGCTCATTCCAAAATATTCAGCTCCAAGCTCTATAACTGAAGGAAGGACATCTCCCCACCCAGAGATCTTATCATTTTAAAACACTTGGCTGTAGAGCATCAATTTTTGAAATTATCAAGGAATAAGATAGTATCAAGTTCAACAGAGCCTAATAATTCCTGATTAATGGTTTGTGACCTCAATTTAAAATACTCATTTGCAGGTTTTTGAAATACACATTCAACTGTGTTCAAGGAACAAAATGTGAGTTGCAATAATAAGGTAAATATTTTTGTTGATTTCCTTGTGCAGAACATAAAAATTCAATTTTTGAATAAAAGTAGCCAATTTCTTCCTAGGATTTCAGAAGAGAAAACAGATTTTCTGCAAGTTCCTCAGAAAAGGCTGTATGGTACTTCTGAGAGAGATTGTAAACAGAATTTAAGTTTTGCTGCTGATAATTTCAAAGGAGGAATATTGAACAAAATGCAACAATGGTTAATGAAATTCATAGTAAAAACCTCCTCACATTCCACACATAAAAAATTTACACAAATGAGGTCCAGCAATCTTCCTGAAGAGTGTGTTGCAAAATCCACAAACTGATGAAACAAATGTTCAAAAAGAAGCTCACAGAAATCATTTTTATACACTGATGGTGATTTTTTAATTGTGAAATGCTATCACTATCTCTTTTTATAATTTGTAAAATATAATTAAGTAGTTAATTTTCAAAGAATTTTATTAGTTTACAACTAAATTACTTTATAACTAACATCTATGAACCCAGGTGTCACTGAAAGAGGATGTTTATAATCTAAATTTTGCCATTTATTAGCTGAAAGGGACATTAAAATTTTTCATAGCATTAGCCTTAACTGAAATTGTTTGATATTTTACAAATGGGACATTTTTTCTTGAATGAATTTGCATTTCAAATAACTTTTGACTTCTAAAAGAGGGTCAAATATTAAAGTATTAATCTATATTTCACAAAAAGCATCAAAAATTTGTTTTGCTGTATGTTGCATATTGTTGTAATTTGTTAAGCATGCATTTTTTAATGCATTTATGGTGTAAATAACACAGCCATTGATACATATGCACAGAATTTTGTGGGTTTGAATCCCACCAAATCTTCAATTCAATCAATACATCATATATAGTACATTTTTGCTTAGAATAGTATCATTTGCTACTGAACAGATTGGAATTGAACAAATGACCTTCCATACAAATATGGATGTGATACCATATTGTAGAATCACAGGGGAGCTCTGGCTACTCTAGTGGTACTGGGTAACTCAAGAGTTTAGATCAAAGTTGCAAAGTCTACCATAGCAGAGAGTGACCCACATTCCAGCAGAAATTCCATTCCAAAAAGAACTCCAGCAGTGACCAACTCACACAGAATCATGCTGAAACCATATTCTTGAATCCATCCTTAATTGCCAGGGTGCTAATTGTGTGACTCAAGTATTAATTTCAATAAACAATTTATCTCAGAATTCTTTTATCTCAGCTCATGTAAACAAATAATAAATAACAAGCAAATAAATTCCTGTGTATTCACATTTGCCAATGGCATTGTATATTTGCAAGGTGTAAATTATTAATTGCATGTATGAACAGATCAATTAAAAGATGTTATTCCCTACATAACCTAAAGTGGCCATGATTTGGGCTGTCACTGTTAAGGAGCTATTTGTTGCCCCAGACCTGGTGCAGTTTCCTCCTGAATGGTTGCCAGATCTTAAGCAACAGTTATCATTAACAAATCTTTAATCAAAGAATCTAAAGGGGGTTAATAGATAAATAATTGAAAAGACCAAATGCAGTAGAAGGAAGCTGAATTCATTGTGTATTTCACTACAGTGACTCAGATATTTATTTTAAAAATCTGTAACTTATTACCTGACTTGTTTACAATTTCAAAGCACAGTTTCCCTTGCAAAGTTAAAATGAGCAATCAAATGTAATTCAAATCAAGGGGACAAATACTAACATTATCAAATTAACTACACTCAAAATTCCATCAGTAACATATTCAGAGTCATCAGGGTCACCATGTAGAATGCTTGTCTTGTGGTAGAAGCACATGCAACACTCAGCAAGCATTCCATCTTTAGATATATTAAAACATAACCAATGAAACTACTAGTTATTGTGTTATCTATCTAATGAGAAAACAAGAGCATTTTCATTCCAGGGTTAATAAGTATTCAGAGAATAAGTTAATTCCAAACTTCTTTTTACAGAATCAGGCCTCTGGTCAAAGTGATGAACCATTTCCAATACCTAATGTCTCAGCTCATTTTAGACTAGAGAAAATGCAATAATTATAACTACATGCAAACCACGCTTCCTAACTACAATCATCCTTATACCTAATACCTACTATCACCTAGACTAGAGGAATCAAACCAGAGGGCCATTTAGAGCCTCTGGTTATCCTACCTTTNACTTAAATTAACAGAAATCACACATTTGAGTATTTACAAATAATAGATAACAATAACTCACTTGTGATGAAATGATGAGTAATAGCAGAATAGATATTTAAAACTACTGAGATGTCTGAAATTCAAATTACGCAAACAAAATGGATTCCTCGTACGAGCAACCAATCAGAATACAAAGAATATTAAATCACTAATTGTACATTGCTTATCATTGCTATATTATTAAATCAACACATATTATCAATTTACAACTTAGGGATGCAAATATACTACAATAGCAGTGAATCAAAGAATCAAAATGTCAAAAAGACATAACACCATTTCAGAGTTTTAAGAAATAATAAGTTCGAAAAAATAGGGCCCTGAGTGACTCTACATGCCCTCCCATTGCTGGTTAAGTTTGCAGTAGGAGTTTTACTGTGGGACCAGACAGGAGCTTTTGTGTCTCCTCAATCATTTCTGTGGCTAAGATGTCATCCCATGATTTAACTTCAGCTTATCTAGGTTGGCAAGTAATCTGCATAACAGTCTCCCTCTGTGTAACTTCTTCACTCCTCAGCCCATAGCATGGTGATAATCTTGATGTGCTTTGTAATGTTTTAGTATTGAGTGAGGGTTACAATGTTATTGATCCAAATTAAATCACTGGATACCTGAAATAAAATAAGGCCACAGGGGTCCAACATCACAATCTTACTATGAATTTTCATTAGCTGTGTAGAGATTGGTTGTACCTTCTGGAAAATATCCTTAATTGTGAGCTTGCCATTGATGTACATATGTTCCTGGTTCCCTCCCTCAAGTAGGGTGTATCTGGTGTCTTTATACTCCCATGTCTGCATCACTTTGTTAATCTCAGCTGCATTGGAGATGTAATTAATAGAGTCAGAGAGGTGAGCAGAGACTTTCCTTCACCCCTTCTTGACACACCATGATGGTAAAATGAGTGGGGTCATGATACATAGTGGAGGGATACATAGCAAGTTGTGCTTATCCACATGATCTTTGACATTATCTAGTATGACCTTCTCTCTCAACATGGTGGTCCCAATAGTAACTGGATAATTTATCTTAGCATCCTTAATAGAATCCCAAAACTTGCTGTGGAGCCCACAGTTGGAAATTTGAAAATGGGACATGGTACATTCTACATCCAGAGGTATTTGTCACCTAGGTGATTGTAGAAGTACTAATTCCTCTTTGGTAAACATCTTGGTTAGGCACCATTTCATTAAGCCCAATACATCATTATCTTGATTTTGCTTGATGACAGAGTTAACTATAGAGAGTTTTTTTGGCAAACTCATCTGAACAATGCTTGATGGTTAAGATTCATTTGTCTTCTGTGATAGACTATGCTGGCATAGGTATAGGAGAGCTCACAACTCCAGAAAACTTTTGCATGTTAATGGCTTTGAGGAGTGCTTTAGTACAGGGTGATACTTCAACTGCAGATGACGCTAACAGTTCCTCCTCACAGTAGAATTGTTCAGGCCAGTGCATCATCTGCTCAATGACTGTAATTGATATAATTTCACCATCTTTGGTGGCTTGTCTCTACATCTCTGAAAGCTTGCTATACCTGCACTCAGGATAGTTCATCTTCTCTAAGTTAAACAGAATTTCCATCTTAGTATGCACATTGTAGTGGGCCACTAATTCCAAGAATCACTGTATTGACCCAGGGTTGTGGTGGATCAGGTGGCTTGTGCAGAGCTGTGTGTTGTCAAACTCAAGAGATGGGAATTTCATTTCTGACATGGCTCCCACATGTACTTTCAGAGGGTTTCTGAGAAAATGTTGAGGTTGGTGAAGGCAACACCCAAGCACTTGACAATCATCTGAGGCAGAAGGCGCCCCAATGGGCTACTGGTGCTGATAAGGCAAGCATTAAACTTTTCAAATCTTTCCATTGCTTTCTTGGTCTTTCCAGGTGAAGATGGAGGGGAGCATGAATGGAGCAACCAGTTCTTAATTTTCTATGTGGCAAGGCAAATGGCCAGCTCATGCATGCATTTTTTGGCTAGGTGCTCTCAGGCACTTTGGTCAAGGGGAAGTTGGATGTGTGGATCTTGTGTTAGAAAAATAGACAGGACCCAAATGGCTCCACAAGACTGAATGGGTGGCATGAACTTCTCTGAAAATAGGGGTTCAGCAAAATTCTGATGATCTTGCTACATATAGGCTATATGGAGCTCCATCAGGAGCCTTTCATTGGATCTGGAGTATTGTGAAGTAGGGGTTCAGATATTAATTGTTGGCCAAATGGACTTGGGGTTCCTATCCACCTTGAGATTAGTCCAGACCTCATCAATTTCTGAAAATGTTGCAGTGCTCTGGGAGAATGCAAAACTGACATGCATGTTTGTAACTAAGGCAAGACAAGGCCAGTTAGCAGAGATGGATTGGTATAAATGAGTTTGGTTATTGAAAAGATACTAAATTGGTACATGCTAGTGGGACAATAGTAGTGAGTGTAGAGGATTGTAAAATTTTCCATTCTAAAGTAGGGGTTGACAACATCCTCAGCTATCTCATCTTGACACTCTTCTTGAAAAAAATCACCAGACAAATGTTCTCAACCTTTGCTAGCCTGTACACTATTTCAATTTTTTCCATTATCTTAGGCTGGTTGACTTCATAAACTCAAAAAAAGTAAATGACAAGTAAATTCTCAAAATCAATGTTGACACACTCAAATTTCTGAATGGCATGCTTATTGTTGAGTAGCTGGCACAGGTGCATTATATTAAAATCCTCATCAAACATAGTTTAGACCATGCTCTGCCAATAGGGTCTCTTTAATCCTCCGTGCATTTTGGAGTCATAGCATATGATAGTATTGATCTTTGGCCTATGCTCTGCATTGATGAAAAAAGGAATGACGTCCACTGCACATATGAGGTTCTTGGTGTTGTACATCCAGTGCAATTTGTTGCACACAGAACTAACTGCCTTAGGGGTTGTGATAAAGTACAAATGCAAAGTCTCATCTCCTACCTTAGAAATCTTAAGTTGCCATTCTTTGTTTCTCTGGGACTGAACACTGGTAGAAGCACATGATGAAGGGCCAGTAGTAGAGGGGGTTATCAAGTCACTGCAAGGTGTTTGAATTTCAGCACTTAAATTAGCAAAAGGCACACTGTACTTACTTGACTGCTCAGATTCCTGAGGGGTTATTTGGCACCCCAAGTAGTCGTCCAAGGTCTGCTGCAGCATCCTTCCTCTCTTGTGGGATATGCTCTCCTCTGCTTGATGAGGGGTGTATCTCAGCTCCATTCATTGTGGGGGTTGGGTCCTTGCCTCACTCATCTTCTCATTGGCAGCTGATTCTTGGTTCATTTCATCTGATATGGCTTACTTTCCTAAACAAAGATTAATTAATTTCTCAATCCTGGGTATTTAAGTGGTCTAAATAATCTTGGTCCCTAACTTTACATCTAGGCAAAATACAATTAGCAGTAATGTTGATAATATTGCCAAGGTTACTTTTGTACTCAACCTTAGAGAGGTTGTCCTCCTCACATTCAGTGAGGTTAGTATAATTCTCAAGTTCATTCACTCTGTCATCAACAAGTGAAAATTCACTATTAGGGTTGATGATGACATTACTAATATCCTTAATAGTTCATTTGAGTCATTGGAAATGGGTGACTCTCCCATTATTTAATAGATATCAATGGTGATCTAACACCTTTGTAATGGTAAGTGGGCCCTGCCAATTGGTGGCAAGCTTTCACACTTGATTTGCATCAGTGATCTGGCAAGGAAAATATGCAAAAACTTTATCCCCAACCTTGTCAGGTTCACCATACAATTTATGATTGAAATTCAGCTGTTAACAGATAACAGATTAATTAGTGTTCCAACAGATAGTTAAATGTACCACTTCAAATTCATGTAACATATGATTCACAAAATTCTCTAATGTAGGTTCATTATAATCTGGAAACATAATTGAAAGGGGTGTAATCACATCTCAGCCAAACATGGCCTTGAAAGGGCTAACCTTTGTAGTTGTATGCACAGTGGTATTATAAAAATACTCTCCTGCCTCAATGATGCATTTCCAGTTCCTGCCAGCTGCTCAGGCAAGGGCAACTCAGATTAGCTGGATAACAGTGAGATTAAGTCTTTCAACAACTCCATTGAACTGTGTGTGGTACACAGTGGTAAATTTGTGGAGTATTTCAAGCTCCTACATCAAGGTTTCTATGAGATGGTTTTCAAATTGGGGGCTGGGATCTGAGATTAGGCACTCCATGGGCCCAAACTTGAGAACCCATTGCTTGACCACTTTCTCCCCAATATCCTCAGCAGTGGTGCTGTTGAGTGGGATTAGTTGAGCATACTTAGTGAAATGGTCAATAAGTATGAGAAGGTACTGGTACCCCTCCTCATCACAAGAGAGCTTCTGTATGTCCATATGTACAACTTTGTTTGTGTGTTCTGCAGCTCTGCTATGCAGCTCAGCTCACTGCTCCAGAAAATGTCTGGCTTGCTGCAACAGACAAGTGTTGCATTTGTCAATTACATCCTGCACTGCAGCTCTAATAACAATAGTAACATATCTTGCATTAAACATTCACTCAGTTTGAATGATACCTAAATGGCCTTTCTCATGAATCTCTGTGAAAGTATTCAGGAACTGCCAATCAACTATTTTGGCTCTGTGTGTAGAGTAGGCCTGCATCAGTGAGTTTCCAATTATAATGCTGAAAATACCTGTTCACAACAGGGCTGAGAATATAGTTGTTTTTCTTCAGCTTGGCAATGATCTTACTTAACAGTTTATTGTGGTGTTGGTGATGCACAATTTCTGTTTCAGTAATCTCCTCTTTCACCAGAATGGGGAGGATATCTTTTCCATGCTGGTCTGCATTGATCTCAGGCAGACACGTGTAGTTGCTCAACAGGATAAACCTGAATGGTGTTTTCTCTCCAAAGATCACACTCATAGCTCAGGAGAGCAGTCCAATAGTCTGTGTTGTTGTGCTGTCTTCCCAGACAATGTTTAATGGAAAAGGTAAAATTGTTCAACTACTCTATCCATTAGGCAACAATATTAGATTTGTCCCCAGAGAATTTCTTCAGCAATGCCAGCTAAATTGGATAATCATTCTTGGTTTTGATGGAATGCTGTTCTCTAATGGCCTGGCCAACACTGATTGAACCATAATTAAAGACCTCATAATTCTGTCAAAGCAGATGGGAAAGCAACTCACACTCCTGAGCACTAAGATGCAGATGCATCTGCTCATCAACAAGTGAGCAGGCTGCAGCCTGAAATTCCAGACAAACTGGGGTTGCAATGAGCCTTAGCTGAGACAGATCTATTGTAACCAGAGAATCAGAACTGTTTAAAACAGTAACACATGTTTTTTCTTCAAAAACAAGACAGAGATCAGGCAAGAAGTTAATTCCACATAAGCATTTTCCTTAAATCCAGAAATCATTATGTCTCCAGTATAAGCAGAGTTAGTGGTGACAGGAACATGTCGCCAGTGATGAGGCTCCATGATCATGTGTTCAGAAAAACTTAAAGAGATGTCTTCACTAGGCACAGTGGTGAGCTCTTGCCAACATTTGCTTTCTCTGATGGAGATAGTGTTATTACCATAATTGATGATGCATGAATTCTGCTCAAGAAAATCATTTCCCAAAATTATGTCATACAGAAGCAGTTGACTGCAAGTATTGATGCCAAATAGATCAACAACAAAAAGTTCCTGCCAAATGCATAACTCTAGGCTTGGTATGTGACCTTTAAGCAAGAGGGAATTTCCAGAGGCATCCAGCAGACACACAGTAGACAGAAGTAGGTCATTCTATGACAGGCACAGCTTAGAACAACAGGAATCACTGATGATCAAGGCTGAGGCCTGGTATCAATGGTGACATTTACCAGGGATCCATTTATATTAACTGGGATTACATTTGTACACAACAGCAAAGTGATGACCAGATTGTCATGCACACATTTTCTAGGAGGCAGTGCTCTGACTAGTTTGACTGGGTGGCTAAGCCAACAGGTGGCATGAGAGAACATTCCTGGTCTCCAGGTTCATTGATGATGAGACCTTTGCCATCAGCAACTAGATGAATAACTGCTCAGTACTGAGATTTAGTGTGTCCTTTCTGGCCACAACAGTGAGTATGCTCAAGTTCAATCTTTGCAGTAGAAGCAATGTTGCTCAAAGAGGTAGGAGGCTTTGGTGAAGAAGAACCAGCTTTTAGGTCTCTGGCGTCTTTATCAATATGAGTGGTGTTGTGCAGCATGTATATGATGCTTATGGCTTTGCAGATAATTACACTGAGATCATCCTTGGGATCACACTTGAGCTCAAGGTGACTTTGAGTGTTAGGTGGGAAGCCTTGGCAGATGTATGAAAAGAGATCATGCTTCAAATACTCAGGAGTGAGCTTGCTTAGATGAAACAGCCTTTCTAATTGTGTGATGTACGTGTGAATGTCATCACCTTTTTTGAACAAGAGATCACAAAGTAGTGTTTTGTACTGATGTTTGATATGTGGAGCCTTATAATGGTCCTCAAAATATCCAATAAGAAGTGGATAACTAGTCTTCACATCTTGATCTAACATTAAGTACTGATTGTATGCAATACCTTGAAGGTAGGTCAAGAATTGAGCAAAGGCAGTGTCTTGGGTAGCTTTGTACTGCCACATAGTTAAGTTGAACAGAAAAAACCACTCTTCAAACATTGAGAGATCTCATCAATCTTTCCAGTAAATTTAGGTAATATTGAATGACAATTAAATAAGTTAGCAGTATCAGCTCTAGCAGCAGTTGTAGGTAGAATTGATTGAGTAAAGTGAGGGCCACTCTTAAAAGCAGACATGGAAAGATCACATGGCTGTGGAGGAGTAGATGGAGTCACACCAGTAGGGGTAAGACAGTCATTTATGGGTGTAGGAGGCAAAATTATCACACTCAGCACAGATGAAATTGGAGCAGCAATTGTGGTTAGCTTGGGAGCATGAGTCAGAACTGACTATGTGAAAGTGGGATCTCCAGTTGTGAAAGAGGTAATGGGGTAACAAATTTGTGGCATAATTGGTGTGGAAGTAGAGACAATGGGGCTGCTCAGGAGGCAAGCAGAAATCATTTCAGAGATTTGCTCTGACAGACATTCAGAGAAATTGTCCAACACATCCTGTAGAACACTGAGAGTGATATACTTGGAAGGACTTGACTGGGGAGGTAATGAATGAGGCAGGCTGCTCTGGCACAGTAGAGAATTAGGCAGAGGCATTGCCAAGGTCTGGAGTTGGATCTCCAGAGCATTAATCAAATCAATAAAGCAATGCTCTCTCAGTTGGGCATCTCAGGCATGCTCTGGCATTTCAGCTCAAAGTGAATCTAAAGTTTGCTCACAAGCAAGGCATTGACTAGTTTCTTTGGCCAAGGCAGCACAAAGTTGATTAATTTCAGAGTTCTGAGGCTTCAGAGGCAGCTAAGTCTGTGGGTGAATAAAGTAAGGATCAAACAACAATGGAGAAGCAATAGAACTTATTCCAACAGTGTGAGGAGCAATGTTCAGGCTTCTAATGCTCACACAGGGGAGACCCTGAGTGGGAGTCCCATTATGAGAAAAAACACTAAATTCCATTTAGCAAAAAGAAAAACAGTAAGAAAAATTCAGAAAACAATTCCAACAGTCTGAGAGGAATTCCATCCAGGTTCAGAGAAACAAAACTGATAACAGTAAAAGCACAGTGTAGGGTATGGTATTAAATCCAAATTCTAGAAGAACAAGACTACAGCAAGGTAACAACCAAAACAAGTAAGAGTAACATTGGAGCTTGGTGACAGCTCCAAAAGCACAGAACTGCAGTAAAAATAACATAAGAGGCAAAGTTATGCATCAATTGGTAGTGAAGTTGATTCATGGTCAGGGGAAATCCATCCCAGCTGACACACACCAAAGAGAAAGAACAAAACCAAGTATGATATAGAAACAGTAACAGCTCAGCACTATGTCACAATCAAATCAAACGACCACTTCAGTAACTTCAACAGAATAGAGTAGATATTTTAACTGATACCCTAATTTGTTCAGAATCACATCAGGGTCACCATGTAGAATCATGGGGGAGCTTTGGCTACTCTAGTAGTACTGGGTAACTAAAGAGTTTAGATAGATCAAAGGTTGCAAATTCTACCATAGCAGAGAGTGACCCACATTCCAGCAGAAAACATACATTGGTTGTTCACTGATTTTTGCCTAACAAATAAAAAAATTCCATTCCAAAAAGAACTCCAGCTGTGACTAATTCACACAGCATCATGCTGAAGCCATATCCTTGAAGCCAACCTTACTTGCCAGGGTGCTAATTGTGTGTCTCAAGTATTAATTTCTAGCTCAATAAACAATATATCTCAGAGTTCTCTTATCTCAGCTCATGTAAATAAATAATAAATAACAAGCACATAATTGCTGTGCATTCATGTTTGCCAATAGCATAGTATATTTGCAAGGTGTAAATTATTAAGTCCATGTACAAACAGATTGAATAAAAGATGTTATTCCCAATATGTAACCATAACCTAAAGTGGCCACAATTCAAGCTGTCACTGTTAAGGAGCTATTTGTTGCCCCAGACCCAGTGCAGATTCCTCCTGAATTGTCACTGGATCTTAAACAACAGTTATCATTAACAAATCTTTAATCAAAGAATCTAAATGCGGTTAATAGATAAATAATTGAAAAGACCAAATGCAGTAGAAGGAAGCCAAAATTATTGGGTGCTTCACTACAGTGACTCAGATATTTATTACAAAAATCTTAAACTTATTACCTGACTTGTTTACAATTTCAAAGCACAGTTTCCCTCACAAAATTAAAATGAGCAATCACACATAATTCAAATCAAGGAGACAAATACTAACACTATCAAATTAACTACACTCAGAATTCCAAAATCAATTAAAAGAAATTGATACAAATAGATAGCAGCAAATCAAAGAATCAAAACATCAAAAAGATGTAACAACATTTCAGAGTGCCAAAAGTTTGATAAAATAGGGCCCTGAGCGACTCTACAATATCACCAATGTTCAAACAATATAGTGTAGCATAATCCAAAGCATAATGCTGCTAATAAAGAAAGAAGATCAGATGATTAGTCAAAACTAAGATCAAATTATGATTGTTAATTAGAAAAACAATTTAAGTTTAATTATCAGATTATCTTTGTAAATGCAAGCAAGTAATAACATAGCAAATTAGTACTTGTACTCAAATTTTGACTAAATAAAGGGGGCCAATTCGCTTCCATAATTTTTAGCCATTTTGACAGATGAACAAATTTGAATTTCAAACAACAGGTACTTTTTGAATTCAACTATAAATAGAGTGAAAATCAATTTGGAAATTGTTGAAGTAAATTCTTTGAAAATCTTATCTTCAGATTTTATTATCAGTTTGCTTATTTATACAGAATGTCAAGCTAAACAGTAAATGCAGTAGTAGTGGTTTGGTCACATATTTGGAGTGACTCAAGAGTACTTGATCCAAACCATGAACCTGCATTTATCTTAGGTATATGAATAGGAGTTTTTCTCCATGTAGCTGGCTATTGATTTGATTGTTTACATGTAACCAATAACTAACATCAGCAGAAAAGGGCTGGATAGCCTACTGTAGGTTATACATATTTTATCTTATAGATTTAGGTGACCTATAATAGACTGATAAATAGACCAAGCATGTATTATGTTATTTTAATGTAAGGTAGGAAGCTGCAAGTTATTATGTAACTTATTTTAATTAATTTATATAAAGCCAGTAGTTTTTGGTAATGGCTAAAGTAATAATTATTAAGCAGCTAGTGACATTGCAAGGTTGTGAAGTGACATAGATGCACAATACAAATTGAGTTTAAGTCAGTTACAATGAGCATTGAGAACTACACTGAGTTAGGATAGGGAACACATAATGTAGTATAATCCAAAGAAAATGCTGCTAATGAAGAAAGAAGAACAAATGATTAGTTGAAACTAAGACCAAATTATGATTATTTAGAAAAACAATTTAAGTTTAATTATCAGAATTATCTTTGTAAAATGCAAACAAGTAAAAACATAGCAAATTAGTACTTGTCATTGAATTTTGACAAAACAAAGGGGGCGAATTTGCTTCCATTATTTTCAGCCATTTTGGCAGATGACATAAATTTGAATTTCAAATGACAGGTACTTTTTCAAAGTTAACTATAAATAGAGCATAAATCAGTTTGGAATTTGTTGAAGTAAATTCTGTGAAAATCTTATCTTTAGATTTTATATTGGTTTGCTTATTTTTACAGAATGTCAAGCTAAATGGTAAATGCAGTAGTAGTGGTTTGGGAACATATCAGGATTGACTCAAGGGTCCTTGATCCAAACAATGAACCTGCATTTATGTTAGGTGTATGAATATGAGTTTTTCTCCATTTAGCTGGCTATTGATTCAATCATTTACATGTAATCAATAATTAACATCAGTAAGGACAGGATGGATAGCCTAACATAGGTTATACATATTTTATCTGATGGACTTAAGTGACCTATGTATTATGTTATTTAAATGTAAGGTAGGAAGCTGCAAGTTATTAAGTAACTTAATTATTTTAACTTAATTAAAGCCAATAGTTTTTGGTAATGGCTAAATAGTATTCAGTTATTTCAGTTAAGGGAAGATTAACAGAAATATATACAACAAATAGCAAACATGAGTACATCCCTACCCTTGGTTGAAGTGAGACAATAGTTTAAGAGAATCATTTAACCTACATCAACACTTGGTAGCAGATGCTACAATAAGAACTTTGTTGAGCTGAGGTTGGGAGCCAATCAAGTCAGCAATCAAAACACAAGTGAGGTGATGCAGAGATTAGAGTCAGCCAGAGGCCACATATACACCAATCATAGAGAAGAGCTATGATGGCAAAGTACCTAAACAGTATTCAGTTATTTCTGTTAAGTGAAGATTAACAGAAATGCATACAACAAATAGCTAATATGCGTACATCCCTACCTGCATAGAATAGGGAACAATAAATTAAACTCAAAATATTAAATACCATTAGAGACACAATTTCAGTGAAAATGTTAAAATATATATTTGCATAAATATATGTATTTCTTTAAACTCAATTTTTATTAGCTTTCTTTTTAGTTAAGATTGCTGAAATATGGAATTACTAGTAAATATATGTAAATAGGTTCTATAATTATTAATGTTGAGGTTTGCTGTAAACATTTAGCAGCCCTTTGAAAAGCTGTTTAGATTTAAAATAGAAATTTAATTATGTTCATTATTTTTGCAGTTTGTAATTTATTGTAAGGGCTGGATAGCCTACCATAGGTTATACATATTTTATCTTATAGATTTAGGTAACCTATAATAAACCAATAAGTAGACCAAGCATGTATTATGTTATTTAAATGTAAGGTAGGAAGCTGCAAGTTATTATGTAACTTAATTTAATTAACTTATCTAAACCCAATAGTTTTCAGTAATGGCTAAAGTAATAATTATTAAGCAGCTAGTGACATTGCAAGGTTGCGAAGTGACATAAATACACAATACAAATTGAGTTTAAGTAAGTTACAATTAGCATTGAGAAGTACACCAAGTTAGTATAGGGAACACATAAGAACTTTGTTGAGTTGAGGTTGGGAGCTACCTAATTCAGCAATGGAAACACAAGTGAGGTGATGCAGAGATTGGAGTTGGCCAGAGGCCACATACACATGAATCATGGAGAAGAGCTATTATGGTGAAGTGCCTAAACAGTATTTAGTTATTTCAGTTAAGTGAAGATTAACAGAAATGCATACAACAAATAGATAATATGCGTACATCCCTACCCACATAGAATAGGGAATAGTAATTTAAAGAATCACTTAACCTACGTCAAAGCTTGGTAGTGGATGCTACATTAATCATTAGGTTAGATCTCAGGGTAAAATATACATATATAATATGTAAATAGTCAATGCTTATAATTATAGCAAATACTTACATGTATTTACTTGTAATTCCATATTTCAGCAATCTTAACTACATAAAAAAACTAGGTGAGATAAATTTGAAAAATTTGAGATTTTCCAGAATGTAAAAAAGTACTAACCCCAAATAGAAAGTTGGTAGTTTTTATCAACATATGAAATCTTGAAACCGACATAGCAGACCTTGAGGTCGACATAGCAAATCNATAGGTTATACATATTTTATCTGATGGACTTAAGTGACCTATGTATTATGTTATTTAAATGTAAGGTAGGAAGCTGCAAGTTATTAAGTAACTTAATTATTTTAACTTAATTAAAGCCAATAGTTTTTGGTAATGGCTAAATAGTATTCAGTTATTTCAGTTAAGGGAAGATTAACAGAAATATATACAACAAATAGCAAACATGAGTACATCCCTACCCTTGGTTGAAGTGAGACAATAGTTTAAGAGAATCATTTAACCTACATCAACACTTGGTAGCAGATGCTACAATAAGAACTTTGTTGAGCTGAGGTTGGGAGCCAATCAAGTCAGCAATCAAAACACAAGTGAGGTGATGCAGAGATTAGAGTCAGCCAGAGGCCACATATACACCAATCATAGAGAAGAGCTATGATGGCAAAGTACCTAAACAGTATTCAGTTATTTCTGTTAAGTGAAGATTAACAGAAATGCATACAACAAATAGCTAATATGCGTACATCCCTACCTGCATAGAATAGGGAACAATAAATTAAACTCAAAATATTAAATACCATTAGAGACACAATTTCAGTGAAAATGTTAAAATATATATTTGCATAAATATATGTATTTCTTTAAACTCAATTTTTATTAGCTTTCTTTTTAGTTAAGATTGCTGAAATATGGAATTACTAGTAAATATATGTAAATAGGTTCTATAATTATTAATGTTGAGGTTTGCTGTTTGCATTTAGTAAACATTTAGCAGCCCTTTGAAAAGCTGTTTAGATTTAAAATAGAAATTTAATTATGTTCATTATTTTTGCAGTTTGTAATTTATTGTAAGGGCTGGATAGCCTACCATAGGTTATACATATTTTATCTTATAGATTTAGGTAACCTATAATAAACCAATAAGTAGACCAAGCATGTATTATGTTATTTAAATGTAAGGTAGGAAGCTGCAAGTTATTATGTAACTTAATTTAATTAACTTATCTAAACCCAATAGTTTTCAGTAATGGCTAAAGTAATAATTATTAAGCAGCTAGTGACATTGCAAGGTTGCGAAGTGACATAAATACACAATACAAATTGAGTTTAAGTAAGTTACAATTAGCATTGAGAAGTACACCAAGTTAGTATAGGGAACACATAAGAACTTTGTTGAGTTGAGGTTGGGAGCTACCTAATTCAGCAATGGAAACACAAGTGAGGTGATGCAGAGATTGGAGTTGGCCAGAGGCCACATACACATGAATCATGGAGAAGAGCTATTATGGTGAAGTGCCTAAACAGTATTTAGTTATTTCAGTTAAGTGAAGATTAACAGAAATGCATACAACAAATAGATAATATGCGTACATCCCTACCCACATAGAATAGGGAATAGTAATTTAAAGAATCACTTAACCTACGTCAAAGCTTGGTAGTGGATGCTACATTAATCATTAGGTTAGATCTCAGGGTAAAATATACATATATAATATGTAAATAGTCAATGCTTATAATTATAGCAAATACTTACATGTATTTACTTGTAATTCCATATTTCAGCAATCTTAACTACATAAAAAAACTAGGTGAGATAAATTTGAAAAATTTGAGATTTTCAAGAATGTAAAAAAGTACTAACCCCAAATAGAAAGTTGGTAGTTTTTATCAACATATGAAATCTTGAAACCGACATAGCAGACCTTGAGGTCGACATAGCAAATCTTTTTTACAATATGACCAAAAATTTACCATGAATGAGGTATGCGTATCAATTATATCAAAAGGGACATCAAAATTTAGTTTTAGCAGTTGTTTATTGAGTTGTAATGTAAAAAAAACTCAGATAAATATTTTATTGTACATATGAGAAAATTTTGATTGACCCATCTAATGTTATTGATTGTCATACCACATTCATGCTAAATTTTTGTTCATATTGTAATAAAGACTTGCTCTGTCGATCTCAAGGTTCCCTATGTCGGTTTCAAGATTTTGTATGTTGATAAAATGACCAACCCAAATATATATGCTGAAACCAAAAATTGGCAAATAGAGATACACCGAAAAGAAAATACGTCGAATAGAATAGGTAAAACTTTCGTTTTTTGAAATTATGCTCAGGCTCAGGGTTTTCGAGTTACTCAATCCGAGTTTGAGTTTTTACGTTTCGAGTTCGAATATTTTGTTCGATGGAGTCTTTTCTAATTTCGAGTTTTTTGTTTTTAGGGTAAAAACATTTATTTTACAATAATACGAAGTTTTCTAAGCTAAAAAAGAAATTGAATTTTAAAATAATTTTATTTTACGGCTTCTTCGATATACATTTGTGGTAACTCGTATAAAAAGCATTTATAAACTAACATTTCAAAATGACGTGAAATTTCCATTGTAACTGACCCAGGTCGAAAATCTGTATTTATTTAGGAAACTTGGTCATTGGTAGCGGTCTTATAATATAACCTTTCACCATGTCAGGGAAAACACCCAATTTGAGTCTTTTATTGTATGTATGTGTTAACACAAAACAAAGATTCCGCTTTATCTCTAAACACAATATGGAACACCAACACTCCCTTTGGAGGTCTTCTTTATTGATTTTAGTGTATAGAAAACTTGAGGTGCAGTAAGGAGGAGCTGGCCATCCGCTAGTGTCAGCTATATTAAGAAACAAATAAGTGTTAGTTGTGCATATAGAAGAAAAGTAAGAATTTAATGTATTTGCACTCACATTAGAAACAACGTTACTAGTACTAAATTTACCTGCTAAATGGTTTACCTGGTTCTAACATGTTTTCTGATTATACTGCTTGCTTATATTACTGAATTCATGATTCAAACGAGATCTGATTTCTTCGTTCATTTGATCAGCTTCTCGAAATTTGTTTTTACGACATAGTCGGTACTTCGTGTGTAATAAGAACTTTATATATGGGGTAATATAAGGCGGATCTTGAGTAAAAATTATGACTTTTTTCCAAACACAACATACATCTAAGAAATGTTAAATAATATTTAAATTCTCCAATGCTTCATTTTGGTCAATAATTCATTCAATAAACCTAAAGTCATAATTGCTAATATACGAACAGAAAAGGATACGGTTTTGTTTAGTTGAAAGTTTAAAATTCCTGTGACATCTCCGAGGTTCTTTCTTAACATATGGCTTACATAAGAGAGCCAAATGATTTGTTACCAGAGTTAACTTTACAGCTTGGGAATCTTGAAAAAGATGTTTATTATACAGTTTATTAGGTTTTATATGGGACGAACTCGCGAAGCAAACGCAAGCGTTTCATCGTCATCATGCAAACACTGCAACAAGACGATAAAGAGAGAACACTGTATTTCGTGCGACGGCTGTGACTACTGGTTTCATGGGCAATGCGTTCAGCTCTCATCTGCTGACGTTGAGACTCTTGGACGAATCAAATCATGTTACTGGTACTGTCCCAACTGCAACGAGACTCCTCCCACCATAAACACCCTATCTACAGACACAGCTAAGTTGAAACATATAGTCACTAATCTTGAGACTCTGGTAGAAAAAATGCCCATTCTTCCTAATGCTACCCCTAGCAAAACTGAATCTAGAAGTAAATTAACCAAGGACAACCTAACTAACCACAATTTTCAAGTTCGTATTATTGGGTTGCCAGAAAATGATGAGAAATCACATGTAAAGTCTCTCTTGAAGGATAAAACATCTATAGAAAACAAGCTTACTGAATTTGGATTTAATTTTCCTATATAAGATTGTTTTAGAACAGGGCAAAAGATTCAAAATCGCAATCGAAAACTTCTAGTTACTTTCAATTCGGTATGGGCTGCTCGCGAACTTGTGGATTATGCTAGAGATAACAATCTTTACCGAAATCACAACCTACTTATCCTCCCGGGGTTGTCCAACGATGAACTGGAACATGAACGAATCATTTTGAAAAAGCCATACGAAATGATTCAAAGTGGATCTAACCGATCTGGTCTAAAAATAAAGAACTTGAAACTCTTTTATAAAGGCCGAGAAGTGGACTTGGCCTGACTAGTAGTTAATAATACTTTCGACCTCACCATTTTGCTTATTAACTGCCAATCTCTTCTTTCGCTTGAAAAACGACTCTCACTTCAAAACCTTGCTGTGATTAACCAATGTAATGTCATTTGCTGCACTGAAACTTGGTTCGATTCTAATGTTGCCGACAAAATATTCCCAGATACTATTTTTACCCTTGCTTCTCGAGCCGATAGGTGTAATGGTTCCCATGGTGGCACTATTATTCTGTCTACCTCAGAGTATTATGCCCGTTGTATAAACACAAATAGCGACTTTTGTTGTGCTGCTATCATTGAAGATATTCTCTTTATTTTAATATACAATCCCCCAAACAATAGCAAGTTCCGGATTACTGATGATGACATTCATGACGTTCTTCTCAAGCTTCCCCCTTCTGATAAAACTATAATTCTTGGTGATTTCAATATTCCTTACTACAACTGGGACATTTTTCCTGCTTATCCATTATATGAATACCCAAATTTTTTAAACTTTCTTGTTACTAATGGTTTTACTCAACATATTTCTGCCCCCACTCACAAGGCCGGGAACATCCTGGATCTCATTTTCGCCAACTTCGATGGTGTTAACAAT
>CABFPE010000013.1:875686-887086 GCA_900660155.1 Hofstenia miamia
AACTCATCTATCTCTTCTCCTGTCTCCGTTACTAGTGGTGCCCCTCAAGGCCCAGTGTTTGCTGTTCTTTCCTTCCCCGTTGCCATTAACGACCTCCCTCATTCTGTTCTCAACTCGTCTTGCCTGTTGTATGTCGACGACACTGCGATTTTTGATTTTGGTTGGTCTTTTGGTTCTAACATTTCTTCTGATCTTGAGCACTTGTCTACTTGGCCCTCAGTCAACCATCTTGATTTTAGCACTACCAAGACATGTGGTATTTTCTTTTCCGGCTGCACCATGACAATGAGCCTGCACACACAGCCTTGAGTGTGCTGCGTTTTTTACCTCAAAACAGGTGACATGCTTGGAGCATCCACCGTATTCTCCAGATCTGGCTCCCTGCGATTTTTGGCTCTTCCCAAAAATGCAAACTGTACTGAAGGGTAGACATTTTTCATCTGTGGAAGAAATCAAGGGTGCAGTAACGCGGCAGCTGAGGGATCTGAAGGAAGAAGACTTTGTAGATTTTTTCCAGGGGGGAGGCAGCGCCGAATGATTAAGTGTGTTAACTGTGAGGGGACTATTTTGTGTTCTACTTATAAATAAATGTTTTCTGAATAAAGTCTCGTTTCTTTTTTGTCACACCTCGTATATATTAAGCAGGCTTAGTAAATGTAAGCATTTAAAAGTTTAAAATATGCGCCTACAATATGCAACATAAAATAACTAAATATGTAACTAAAAATAGGCAGAGGAACAAGTTTTTATTGCAAGGAAGTATTACAAGCACAAAATAGTAAATGACAAAGATTTTCTTTGGTATGATCGGTCAATTATCTATTATTGATAATAAACAAAAAACAAGAAAATGTTTTTAATAATAAAGTCAATTTTACTTAAAACAACTTCAGAGAAAAATGAGTTCATGAAATGTTTCTCGATTCAGAATTTCCCGACGCGTAGTAATTATATTTCCTTCGTCAGACCAATGTCTTTCACTGGGCACCACAGTAGCCGGAATACTGAGGAGTCCTTGTGCTTTTTCGCTAATTTTTACGTAATATAAGGAAATTTTATTAAGAAACATTTTGCTTGTTTTTGGCACTTTTATTGACTATCCACTCATCGATAATTGATTCGGTTAGTGAAAATGTTGGGTTGGTGTCAATTATCAATTATCAATCAACTAATCACACAGCCTTAAGATTCAAACCCAATTCAGTCTACATTTAACGTGTAGCGGAATTCTTGTTAATTGCCTATTAAATTTGATGTGAAAATTATTTAAATAGGGCCATAGACGATTTATTTATCTTTTAACTAAACAATATTAATAGTAATAGGTTCATTCTGCTCCAAAAAGAGGGGGCTAGGCCAGTGATTTGTTTAACAAATTAGTAAGAAATTCTGAGTAATTAATCACTTTTATTTGCGCATTTCTCAGGTATATGCAGCAATAAGTTGCTTTTGTTAAAAATATGCATCTAAAATATGCACCTAAAATATGGCACAAAAATTTGAAATATATCATTTAAATATGCATCTATGCATTTATGCATATATACTAAGCCTGNNNNCTTAAGATTCAAACCCAATTCAGTCTACATTTAACGTGTAGCGGAATTCTTGTTAATTGCCTATTAAATTTGATGTGAAAATTATTTAAATAGGGCCATTGACGATTTATTTATCTTTTAACTAAACAATATTAATAGTAATAGGTTCATTCTGCTCCAAAAAGAGGGGGCTAGGCCAGTGATTTGTTTAACAAATTAGTAAGAAATTCTGAGTAATTAATCACTTTTATTTGCGCATTTCTCAGGTATATGCAGCAATAAGTTGCTTTTGTTAAAAATATGCATCTAAAATATGCACCTAAAATATGGCACAAAAATTTGAAATATATCATTTAAATATGCATCTATGCATTTATGCATATATACTAAGCCTGATAATAAGTATTTCAATAGTCATTTAAAGAAAAGTAAAACTTATTTAAAAATTACTGGTTAAGTATTGATTCCAAAATTAATACTTAACAAAGCCGCATATTTTGTGAATGTGTAATGAAAATTGTACCAAAATAGCTAGAAACTACAATAAATTATCTTGATTTTTCATGTCATTTCCAAATATTTTAATTTGCATTGAGGATTATTACAAAATTGCAAATCAAAATCTTTACATATTTTTTTCTATTTGATTTTCAGTTTGGTGGGGAAGTTTTTGGGCAATATATCTTAAAAGGTGTAATTTTTCATTTATAGAAGTACAAAATCGTGGTATGACGCTATGGAAGTATAAGGTAGTACTAGTCCTAACTTGTTTCTACGCACCAGTATGGTGTTTCCAAACATATTTCTATACGAAAATATTAAGCTTCTTTTAAAATATTTTGCAGTTCTCGGTGTCGAATTCGACAAAAAATTGGATTTTCATTTAAAAAATCGTTTTCATTACTATTATATATAGCCATTATCTACTTAATATTTAGTTAGAGGAAATCGTTCCATAGTACCACATCTAATTTTGGAACCTAGGAAAGGGATCATTAACTTTACGGAGCCAGTGCTTAGTGCTTTTCTACTCGGTTTCATCAAATTCAATTTAAAAATGTTCCACCCTTTTGTCTACTTCAATAACATTGGCATTTTTCTAATAGATATGTTGTCTAAATACATATAGATTCTATAATGTTTTACAAAATATTAATTTGTCTGATGTCAGTGGTTTGCCAACTATAGTCTTAGATATTTTCATCTGTAACAATTGTATATACCTCATTTAATTTTTGAAATCAACTGAAAAAATGAACGTGCATCTAATCTGCAAAAACAAAACATGTTTCTCTACATTTAGCACGTCGAAAAGGGTTTTTCAAGTGATTAAAATACGAAAATCTGTTTATGTATTGCATTGTTATATCTGTTTGATAACCAGATGATTTACTCGTGGGCAAGATTTCATTCAATGTGGTAATTTGTTAATTTAAGTGTGGAAATGGCTGAAAATTTAGAATTTAATGTGTGCGATCACCATATTACCGCCTAGAAATTGTTATCAAGTCTGCCTGGAACTGCCTTGATATGCCTGGAAGTTGATCAGTTGAAATGCGCGGACACCCTGTGTAAATAAAGCCGTGAAGTCTCTGAAGTAAGTACATGTAAACAACATCTTCCTCTAGTGATTGATTTTAATGTCAAAAATGTTTCAGCACAATCAACAAGATATGACAAATTCAATCTTGAACTCTTAGTAATAGGCGTTTGAAATCCATCGCATTTGTGTAATCCTTTGAATGGTGTTTTAAAATTGACTATTTTAAACCAGTTTGTTATTATTTCAATGAATTTTATTGTTCCTATTTCATTGGGAAAATCAATTTGCAGCGCAGCAAGGGTCTTTTCATTGAATATTTGTATTGCCAATGCAACATTTTGCCTTTCAATTGGTTTTGGTTTTACCGCAGTAAACGTAATATTTGACAATTTCAAGATTGTTTTTTCATTTGTCTCCAATTCAAATAATTGTCTAAGCACAGACCATGACGCCACATAATCAGAACCCATATCGGTGAAATGCATCTCCTGACATTTTGAGGTAAACCAATTATTTCTAAAATTCTTCACTAAATGTACTGTATCTGATAATATAAAAAAGACGTTTTCATTATCTGAAGGATGTTCAACAATCCAACAATTTTTTGGGAAGCACAGTAGAAGCAAACATCAATACAAATAAACGATTCACAGAATAGTTGTCTTTTAATACGCCAATGCAATTACCATCGCATCTGGAAACATCAATAAATATTTCTTTAGCTTTTACAAATTGAAATTCTCCAGTATTTGAATATAACGGATAAATAGCTGCTGCCAAACCTGGAGAGGAAGAACCTATAAAACTTATCATGTATGTTAACACAGATCTAGCTAATTTTGAAGGTTCATCATTAGAATATTCAAAACTTTGAGTTTTAATCATTGAAATTGATAATTGTTGACAGAAAAGAAATTTTATCTTCACAAAAAGGATTTTCAAATGTATTTTCTAGTGACTTCAGACTTGCTACGACTATCCACACATTTACCTTTGCAACATTTTCAAAGTGATAAGACTTAAAGAATAGTAGCATCTCGTCAAATTGACTCCAGCATTTAACAACATTGTTACGAGAGAAATGAGATGGCGCTGAAACTTCATGGCCATGTACATGAGAAACAAAGCATATTTTGTCTGTTAATCTAAAATTTAAATAAAAACAAATCCATTCCACAAGTAGAGGAGTATAATGATATTTCATACAAACAAGACTCCTTGAGTTTATCTTCTACAAAACCATGTCGACAATAATAGTTAGAACATGTGAAATTTTTATTTCAAATATTGTCTTCATCCATAAATTGATGCAGTTCATCACTATTGTACATCCGTTTTCGACTTAATTTTTGAAGAGTTAGAGAATTTCTAGGAGCAGGTTGCACTTGTATCTTTTACAAGAGGAAGGTGGAACAGCAGAACATTTATATCGACTAGCACTATTTCATTTCCAATGGGAATCTGGCATATCTATCGGCCAGTGTTTTCGGCTGATAAAAATATTTTTTGGTGAAGTTGACGGAATGTTTGGTAAGACCTCTATCCATTTTTGGCCTTCATTATCTTTAGGTAGTCTATAAATTGGTACATAACCATCCTTTTTGTAATAGTTAGACTTAAAGTTGTAAACAGAACATGTATTCACCATGTCTAATGCGCGTAATAATAATTACATGTGAATTACAGAAGCAGTAAGCATAAGCAGAGAATTAATTAACCAGTGCAATTACTCATTGTGGTTTTGTTCTCGCACAGTGGGTTTTTATCTCTTCAATTGTTTGCACACATTTTCTCATGATGCGTCCTTATTGGCTAATGCGTCAATGATTTTAATATTATTTTATTTATTAATTTATGCAACAAATCACTTCGTTTTATTGTTACCAATTCAAATATTGAATATGAATAATCGGACCCTTTTTGAAAGGGTCGAAGAGGCTATCATGGCCGTGTAATTTAGCAGGCCCTGGATCATTATATTTAGGCATTAATTGCAAACTGCATAGGCAAAGCATAACATATGGTTACTTAGAATATATAGCAAATTTTGCATAACCATATTGTAATGATCAATACCTGTTCTTACACAACCAGAGATGGCTACTCTGATCGCAGTTTATTGTAATCATGCAATAAGGCATGCAAGTAGATTTATCATGTACACCCCCACATTATTACAAATTCTTTTAAAACAAACTATTAGAAAGTGTTTTGAAGTTTTCTCAATTAAATGATTGTTCGGTGTCACGTAATATTCATGGAACTTGGTTGCATAAATATCGGTTTAAGGAAAGTGCTAAGTAAATTTTGGAAGATTCTAACCAATGAGAGGTCTCTCAGCAATGCAAAAAGTGTTACTTCAGTGCATCTGAATGTGATCCGTAACTTATAATGCAAAATTTTGTAATTGAAAGCAATAAAAGTATTTCTAGTTCATTTATATGCCGGGTACTAAATGTAAATTAGCCCTCTCACCCCCAAATCGTTACGCTGATTGATGTTGAGACTAACTGAAATAAAATTGTTTAGTTGCATGCAGTCAGTATTTGAAAAGCACATAATGATCAAACGATTTTACGATACATTGAGAATATTCGTTTGTATCTTTATATATCCAAGATTCATGGTACTAGCATTTAAGAATGGGCTTAAATTAATGAATTAGTCTGCTTAATGACGTCAATTTAAAAAACGTTAATTGACGGCGTTAAAGTATGAGTTTTTGCAGTTGGATTCTGTCAATGTGTTTCAAACGTTGATGTAAGTTATTATTAATGCACGATTATTATCGCAACAATGAAACGTACGTATTTTGCGGTGTTGTAATTAATTAAATAATATATTTTATTTATTTAATTTAGAAATACAGTTTTAAGCATCGACTTCCTCTGGATGGCATTCAAAAGCTGCAACTACATGGCTCATGCATTCTTTCATATATTTCGATCCGACCATTTGGTGCTATTGAGTAGCATTTTAGTTTGATGAACAATATTTGTAATGGATTTTGTATTTGATGTCTTCTGCTTGTACATTTTATTTTCAGATATTTTTTATATTAGTGTCTGTTGAACTTTTAAAAGGAAGTCTTATATTTTATTTGGCAGACTAAAATGCATTTCAATTATTTCTTTAATAAATTTTATATTTTCGTTATTATGTAATCCTTACTTTTTTGCTTTGCATCATATGTATGTAATACTATTATTTCGGTTTGGCAATTTTTTGTGTTTTGTTTTAACTACTGCAGGTTGTACATATTTTAACCGTAACTAAGTTTAATTCTAGACTGTGATAATAAAAATTTTTTATGCACTAAAATTGAACCTAAGTCCTCTCATTCAATTCATAGGGTTGTTTTGTAAATGTATTCACTAAATCTGTGTTTAGTTAAAAATTCTTACTTACACTAGCTGGCAGTCACAGTAGTCAGATCACCTACATTGACCTTTAAACCAGATACTCAACAAGGGTCCATGTAGCTTTACTGGGGATCCGCATACAAAAAATAACGAATTGGGGATCAACGGGGATCTTTTATTACTGAGAATGGAATTTCTAAAAAATTTGCACTATTTAAAAATACTAAAAGTAAAAATATTCACACAGCTTTTCTATAAAATGTAATTGTTAAATAATTTATTTTTTATTAGTTTAGTTTTCCTTCAAAATAAAAAAATATAAGAAAGAGAGGTCCATAGGTAAAAAAGGCTGAAAACGACTGCTTTAAGCGAATAATTGTCCATTCTTATTAGTAATAACTTGCTCTAAACGGACTTTTAAGATTTAGTTTAAAAATAACATTGGCATATACATGAAATTTAAGTAAAAAAATAAGTGATTTGCTTACAAGTTATTTATCTGGTTGCATTTCTATAATCAAATTAAAGCAAAATATCTTACATAGCTTCATTTATTGTTGCAGAACATAGAGATAAAATATGAAGAACATTGAGGGGGGCTTAATAGGGTCCTCTTGGCACGCATCATTGGAGTGTTTTGAGTAGGATGATTTTCGAATGTAACAAAGAATAGTGTGAAAGTAGCTGAAGATTATCTTGATGAGATAGACACAATAGAAACAAATTTATTGTTAAGGGTCTTTAATAATTTTAATAAAAACATTTGACTAAAAGAGATGTATTTCGCTTAACTTGAGCGTCAATTTACAGAATTTTCCCTCTAAATATGCATTATTAAAATAAAAGGTATTATGTAATTAAGCTTTGATTGGAGGTAGTTTATGGTGATATATCCAATCATCTTATATATATATATATATATATATATGTATACTTAGTTATGTAAATGTATGCTTAGTTGAAAATTATCAATTGCCTTGGATAAGACTTCATAGGTAAGTTTTATATCACAGTTCTTTAGGTGAATGGAGATGGTTAACTGATTTTTTGTTCTTTAGTTCTTGTTTGTAAATTTTTTGAAGTCTTTGCAAAGCATTGTGCAACCAGTTCAAAATTATTTCATGTACTACTTTGCAAAGGTTTTCATTCTTGGTTTCGGTCTTTAGTCCTATTAGATGTCTAATTTTTTTGGTTTTAAGTATAAATCCTATTTTTAAATAAGATGTAATGATTATTTTCAGATTCATGTAAAATACGCTAAACTCATCACGTAAATATTATGCCTTCATTAATTTTTCTTTGTAGTAAGAGAATTTCTACTACTAGAGCATGTACAGTAGCAATCAAGTTATTGGACACCGTCATTAACAAGATTATCGAGGCTTTTTCACCATTTGCGAATACCACAATAAAGTTACATTTTAAATCCACGTAACGGGCTAATTTATCTACGTATAGCGTATAATATTTTAATGATTTGGAAGAACACGGTTCATTAGCATGCGTGAAAATTAATTTAACACGTCGCAGGCACGCTCAAAAGTTTTCGGACACTACCTAGTTGCACAAATGTGGGCCCTGTATCTCAATTAACCGCTAACTTTTGACGAATCAGGTTGAAGATAGCTTTAATTTGCATTTAATATTATTAAAGCACGCTATTTCTAAACTATTCAGTTGTTACATCATGCCTAGAGTTGCTGATTGTCTACGTGAACGAATTATTCGATTGCATAACGAAAACAACTCGATTCGGTCGATTTCGGCACAGCTATTAATGAAAGAAAAATTTGGTTTGATTGTTAATCGTCCTAATAGTGAAGACCCATGAAGTCTTTGCATAGATCGACGTCCTTGCTTGTTCTTACTTTAAAAAAAGCAGAAAACTACTGCTGTCGAACTGAACAAGGCATTATTGCCAAATAACACCATCTCTGTTCAAACAATAAGACGAATTTTGGTAAAGTACGGTCTTAAATCTTATGTTGCACGGCGAAAGTCCGCCTTACGATCGAAACATGTTAGGGACCGGCTATCATTTGCCAAAGAGCGTAAACACTGGATTGTTGAAGAGTGGAGTAGAATGATTTTCACTGACGAATAATCGTTTCAGCTGCGGCCTAGATTGCGCGAACTTTGCCGTCATTTCAAGCATCAAGCATTACATGCTCGATTTGTCATAAACACAGTAAAGCATTGTGGCAAAACGTTGATGGTTTGGGGTGCTGTTAAGTTCGACGGTACAAGATCACTGGTTCGAGTTGATGGAACCATGGACTCTACTCTGTCAAATATTTCACCGCATTGAAAGATTTTCTTGTCCCAATGCCGCATATTGATGACTGCCTAATTCAGGACAACGCCCGGTGCCATAAATCGCGAACTACAATGCAATTTTTTATCGCCTTGAGCAGACACGTGGAATTACGACTAGTGAATGGCCTGCCCACAGTCCTGACCTTAACTTAATAGGCCTTTGGCAAATGATAAAGACTAAATTGGAAAAGTTGCAACCGTTTTCAGACTTGGAAGGTTTATTGAACATCATACTCCCTTTATTTCACAATATTTCTACCAAAGATATTCAAAAACGATTTGAAACTATGCCTCGCAGAATGATAATACACATTAGTAAATATTTGTCTATAACAAGAAATTTCGCAAACCCAGTTTCTTATACATTATGTAAGAGTAACAATATTCTAAATTGGAATTGAAAGGAATACTGAGGCCAAATAAAGTCCAATTCTAAAAGAATTTACTGGTACTAAGCATTCATGATAATGGATTTTCATAATTCAAACAAAATTTCCAAGTATATCTTAATGCCTTTAAAAAATAAACCTTTACTAGGTTTAAAATTAACAATTCCTTGGTTCCGTATTTCTCATGAATCTGCAAATTTTGTACACTTTTTCGACTAAAGCAAAACTCTTAGTCATGTCCCAGTAGTTAATAAAATTAGTTAATGATTTACCGGATAATTCCACCAACATGTAAATGTTCAAAAAATGAATCACAATAAGGGAGCGTAGGATTGTAAACTTCATAGCTACGCACAATGCGAATGGAATCAATTTTCGCTTTATCAGTTTTATACACATTCGGTTCTCGATTGAACTGTGAAGGCATTGAGTATTCTTGAGGATAGCCGTGTGATTGGATCACATTTGGATTGTAGTATGGCGGAGGATATAAAGCAGCATTAAATTCTTGAGCCATTCTAAAATAACCAAAATATTCTTAAAAATTAGTATAATCTATTTTCTAATAGAGTGCTTGAAGCATCTTTGCTATACACTTATGATGTCTTATTATTTGCATTTGTGTAATTGTGCAATGGTAGATATATTACATATTGATATAGTGCAAAATTTAATAAAGACCCTTAATGTTGTTTACTTTGAAAATTCGATTCCTGAAAGTTGCACCAAATTTCAGCCTGCTAAGATTGGCTAAACTCTGTCAAATGATTTCCAAAATATATAATACTATATTTACAAATAAGAAAGCAGTTAAGCAATTTAACAAGCTAGGTTTCGGTGTCTACTTCAACTTATAGTTCACCCCTATTGTGTAGATGTAATATACTGTAACAAAACTTTACACTAACAGTACTAAGGCAGACTGAACGGCTAATGTTAGAAAGTATCATTTTAGCGTTGTATTATAATTTAACAATTAGTAGTTAACAGCAAGTGCTGTTAGTAGCTCGAACTTGTTTTTTTCAGTACAATAAAAATTCCTTCGTTTAATGAAATGCTTACATTCACAGGAAAGTACAATATAAACTTCTGTGACTCCATAAACTGATGACAATGAGCAAAGATAAACAACATCAAAAAAATCCTCTTCACACATTTTGCATCATAATAGTACGTATATCCAAAAGGATGCCATAAATGCTACACCAGCCTCCAATCTCTAGATCAATAACTACAGAACTATTTCGTGATTACCTTTTATGACTACGAATTTCAATATTATACACAAAAATAGAATAGCTGTCAATTCCGCATCTTTATGAATTAGGAATACGTGAGTCTCCTACAGCTATTTGATGACTGCAATTTATACTTGTTAACAAGATGTTGATATTTTTATCAGCATGATGTTGTAAAGATTGGACAAGAATTCTTTAAGATTCAGTCTTTGTCTCTGTGATACTTAATTAGAAATTTTTTTCATTATATGCGATGGTTAATGATTTAGTATAGAATACTTTTAAGTTAAGTAAATGACAGAAATGATGTCATTGTATTAAAGTAATATTTACTCAATAGCAAACAGTAAACACCTTTTCTTAACAAACAAGGTTTACATCAATTTGAATAAAATAACTACATACTGAGATACAATGTCTTTGAATGATTTGAAATATGCATTTCGCAAATAATCTCAAAGAATTTACCAAGAAAAACTGATACATTACTGCAATTGAGAACAGGAGGCCGGGGCTAGGGTGCTTTATTTAATATTTAGAGCACATTAAAATTAATATAAAAAATATAATATATTTCTTCCATAAGCAAAAAATGTTTTTTGATCATCATGGATCAGTTTGGAAACTGTTTCATAATGTATTCATACTGATTGTCTAGGGTAGGGCCCGTACCAGACTTGTCAACGAGCCGAGCCGAGCTTGAGCACAACATTTGATATACAACGAGCCCAAAACGAGCCTACTTTAGGCAAAGCAAGTTTATAGTTCTGCTTGTTAATTTGATTATGGAGATTTTTCTTATTTTTTGCAGTCAGTATGCTTTTCTATAATCTTATTTTAGAAATGTTTATTAAATAATAGGAAGAGCTATGTAAAAAATTCTTTGAGCACAATATTTTTAAAAAAATACCGAGCTAAAACTAGCCTTATTCAAATATGTTATGTGGCGAGCCGAGCCAAGCCGAACTTACACAAAATTTAAACGAGCCGAGCCGAGCTTGGAAATGTCGGCTC
>CABFPE010000013.1:887172-901831 GCA_900660155.1 Hofstenia miamia
GGAGCCGAGCCGAGCTTGGAAATGTCGGCTCGTTGACAATTCTGGCCCGTACCTACAAAAATACACCCGTCGATTTGTCCGTAACCGTATGTTAAATCCGTTATGCCCGTAGCTAAATGCTACACTTAAATAAAATTGCTTGATGCAACAAGAAAACCTTCAACTTCGCTATTAAAAAGAAACTCTTAAACTGGCATAGTCATCAATGAAATTTACTGCTTACACTTACAATCCAATTGTGTTTCAGCGAGCAGTGGGTTTTTTGTAAGGAAGAGGCTCATTTGTTCAAAAAGCAATTTTTCAAAGACTTTGCTAAAAGGTGAGGTGATAGAAATAGGGCGATAATTTTGAGGATTATCTTTTTTATATAAAGGTGTAACAATTGCCATTTTTAAAAAAGATTGAAATTTATTATTCTTTATGCAATTGTTTATTATGAAGCACTGTGAGTACGCAATTTCAGATGGGCCACAAGATTTATTAATTTTAAGATTTGAGCTAGCTTTAAAAATTTCACACCTAGTCACATACCTAAGCGAAAACGATTTAAAGAATTTCTTATTGTAGTTTCCAAATTGGTATTGAACTTCTATACCTAAATATTGACCCATGTTTAAAAATTCCTCATTGAAAGCATTTGCGATATATTAGAAGAATTAGAAAGTTTTTCTCCATTGATAGATTCAATGCAATTCACCCCATATGTAACATTTTTTGCCGATTGAAAAAATTATTGATAAATTCCCTCTTTATAGGAGAGGAAAGATCATTTTGAGATTTTCTCAATGAAATATTAGATTTATTCCGGGAAACCTTGTATTTAAGATACTTTTCTGGTGACTTATTGGCCAAAAGATCTCTAAGCGCTATATTTTTAGATTTGATCATTAATTTCATGTCTAATATTAACCATAGTTTCTCTTTAAATTTCCTAATAGAAGGCTTTTCTGATGTTAAAATGCGTTTTTGGGACAGAAAAAAATTACGTAGTTTTTCAAAAATAGTAATAAATGTTTCAAACATACCATCAATATCCGAATTTATAAAAACATTTTCCCATGTTTCTTTGCCTAATTTAATTTTTAGTTGCTTTAAAAATGTTTGCTCATTCCATGTATTTCTATCCGCCTATAAATGGGTTGATTTACTGCTTGCTTCGAAGATATGCATGTAATTATAGAATGATCGGAAAAGAAGCATTTACTACATAAATACTTGAAACTTTAGTTATTAGTCACAAAGAAATAATCGATAAGAGTTGAGGTGCTGCCAGTGAAACGCGAAGGAATATCAGAATTTTACTGTTTTGAGATCAACTGAGTCCAGTATGAGGTTCAATTTTTCCTTTGATTCAATTAAAATAATAAAAATTCCAATCACCCATTATCATTACTGATTTCCTTTCTGATAAAGAAGTTTGAATTTCTTTTTCAACAATAGCAAAAAAAATCATTTATTATAGATTTGCTGGAACAGTATGAAACGTTTATTAATTGAGTAATGTATTTTTCATTAGTTGCTACATGAATTTTTACTTCTACCTAAAGACTTTCAAATTATTTTGATTTGTTGATGTCCGGTCGAAATTTAGGGTTAAAATGCTGTGGGATAGCAATAAGACGCCGCCTCTCTTATATTTTAACAGGTATTTTTAATTATTTGCTGCTGTGATCTGTAGTAGATGAACTGATTTGAAAGTTATGATCAAAAATTTGACGTTTGACTGGTATTCTGAAAGTGACTTTTTTGGAATTTAGGCTTTATGGTGAGCTGAAAGAAAATGAAGAGAAAATTTTAGCCTCAAAAAGAAATTCAAATCATACTAGATAAATATTAAGCTTTCTACATGCTAAAGCCAATTTTGCTTTACTCGTATTTTTACTTATTTTGTAAATGTTCTCAAGCCCGTTTTTTTCTGTTCAAACCTTTAATAAATATTTCACTTTACTTGTATAAATAACTCGTATTTTTACGTAATCCATATTAAATTTTTGTATAATTGTATAGTAAAACAGTCGGTTAATCCGTGCACGGGTGCATTTACAAAATAGCTTGAACGCCTATGGTTGGCACGCCCTGTCCAACTATCGCAAGACACAACTGATTCATTGTACATGTACACGTCATATAAATAATTGTACAAGTATTACATTTAGTGTCTCATGTAAAAGTAATGATTTGAGTTTAACTTCTCCCGCTTACCAATTGAACGAACTGATAAACTGGCTGTAAATATCGTTAAAATTATAAAATAAGGGTTGTAGAGCCACTTTAGAGCGGTCCCAAATTGACAGTCACCTTACTTGCATTTCACTTGGTCTGTATAATCGGCCGTTCCCAGAGATACAAATTAAGCAGAGTTGACTGTATTAATTACACTATGTATCACTATGTATACATGTAGAATTGCAATGCATTTATATTAAATTAGTTATGATGTATAGCTAATAAGATTTTTAGGAAAGCAATAGATAGGTAAACAAGTTTAAGTGTTATTGTTTATAACAGTCGTATTTATTACAGTATTATACATTATGTTGTTCATTGATGAATTTTATTCAATTTTATTCCCTGATTTTATCATTATAGTAGATCTTTAGGTATTGTTCTGGCCAAATTCTGCCCACTGATGCAATAAGTCAGCTCATAAGAAATTGAATGCAGACCTGGACAATGCAGGTTATATACATGTTCATGTTCTTACTACATGTTTTATTAATAATATGATAGTTAAATGCTGGGGGCTACTGATGCTTCCAACTGGTTTCTCATCTTTGTATTTCAATAAATTATAAATTTATATTTATTGTATGAAAGACATATACAGTATGTATAGAGAGCAATTTGGTAATGAATGATTCATGGTAAATGCATTTCTTGTCTTTAAATCTAATTTCATCTTATGATTCAGTCATATGACCTCATATAAAAATGCAATATGTCACTAGTAAAGTGAATTTGTTCAGTTTTCATTTAGTTTGGAGTTAATTGTGTTTAATTTTAGTAATTATAGTGGTTTGAGAGCGTGTTATTAAGGTATTTATTTGTATAATTTTCAATTTAATAATGCTGCTTAAGCAGTCTTTTTAATCAACATAGCAAAACCCCAATTTCAGAGACATATTGAAACAAACGTGCAAACGTGACGTTGCCAGCAGGTGAATGGCAGCCATGGGCCAGTCATTTTTGTAATACTTAAGCATTGATAATTGCAACTTGGAATTAAAAGAACTTCTTGTTCTGCAATAACAGCTTTCTTGTAGTATAAGAACTCTTGTAATTTCATTGATTGAAGATCCTTTGTTTCTTCAGAATATCTCATAGCATTTGAGATAAAAACTATAGGTTTTGAAAGGGATGATGAGTATCATCATTGTGTCTGCATTGGACCTATGTGTCATGTGAGTGTTCAAGAAAAAAAATTGACTGGTGCTTACTTCATTATGGAATATATTGAGATTGCCAATTATCTGTTTTTCTGTTATAGTGTCAAGATTATTACTTTTTGCATAAATCATTGGAATTATCTCAATATGTTTAGTTCCAATGTGATTTGTACACTCTTACCATAAGTCTGCCCATATCATGTTGTGTACTCCAGCAAACAATGTGACTGTACTTGAATCACGTAATTTCCCACTTGCATGAGTTGCTTCTGCAATTTCAGTAATTTGTTTAGATATGATGAGGTGCTTATCAAGATTCTTTCTTTATTGTCTGTTTCTGTTTAACTGTTTTTAAATGCTTGGGATTCTGTTATATGGTTAGCATCTTTTTGTGTACTGACATATGTATCAGGCGTGTTTTGTGGTAGTTTTTAATGGTCCTTCATTGGTATATGCACATGCACAGGTGGTATGCATAACAAATTATCTGATTCTAGCTATGGCTGTTTGCGAAATGTCTTGAAATTTATGTCTCATACATGGTGCCTAAATATATTTTCAGTTATTCTCAGAGAAATGTAGAATACTAAATGAAAAAATCTGGTGTAACATGCGAGTTATATCTTTGATATTTTGACTAGTGATGATTTATTCTTTAGAATCCTTGTAAGAAGTTTTTCTATCTTTGCAATTGCTTTTTTCCCCTGTTCGGTTTATATGCCCTTTTAAATTTGTTTGTCGGAAGCCAACTTTTTAGTATTCCCCATCAAAACGTTTCTTAATGTAAATTTGATCTCAAATCTTTTTATTAATTGGAGATAAGAGGCTTGGTTCTTCTATAAAAAATATGGCTAGTAACTAAATGCTTCCAGAACATTATGTTCCTCAAGGAATGTTTGTATACACTTGCTGGTTCATGCATGTCAGCTGTTTGCTGAATATTCCCGGGTTGTTCTTTCAGCTGATTCATGATAATGTTTATAAAGTGAGTGGAAATGTTCATTGTGAGCAATTGCTTCTGTGTTAGAAAGTGCTGTTGTTTTAATCTGTCTGTTTGAAAGTTTGAAAAAATGTAGTTAAGCACGAAGACCTTATATGTATTTGTCATAGTTTATGAATTTACAGAATTATTATAATAAAAAATCATTGTGCAAAACATTGCACATATCAAAATATTTTTATTAAAATACAATATTTTTGGTAATTCAATAAAGGATGTCTCAAATATTATTAACATTTAATTTAGAATTCGTAGTAAAATTTAACTAGCAACTGTTGTGATTTTTCTAAACATATCTTTAGCTATTTTTACCTTTGGAATGATAAAATTACAAATCATTATAAATATTGCAAGAATTCATCTGTTCATTACCATCTTGGCTGCTTTGAATCTTCATTATATAATTGTCCAGAATAAGTAGACGATCTGCGTTTTTTATCATTTTCGGCTGGAGTCTTTTCAACTGGAGAATGATTCTAAACATTTTTGTTACTGTATATTTTTATGTAAGTATTAAAAAACTTGTGTGGCAGCAAAACTTAAATTTGTCATACACTTTATAAATTTAGTTATAGTTTATTGAAATGTTCCGAGCCCAGTATAGCCAGTATGTAGTCCGCAGAAGTTAAATAGATGCCTTAAGTTATTTCACTACAGCGTGGTATAATTTTCTGTAAATAAAGCAATCAATTTAATTGGTTGCGGCCACATGATATTGCAAAAAGATTACGCTAAAAGACAGCTTAGTAAAATAAATTTGAACTTCAACAGTGTATGTTGCAGTGACTAGCTTCAGCATTAAGCGTTGAGTTTTAAATGTATCATCACTTTCCTAGAATTGTTTCTTTCATCAGAATTTGGGTCGGATTGCTTAACTAAGATTGGAAAATTCCAATATATTTCCTTGCTTCCTTTAATGATAATAAAAAACAAATTTAAAGCAAAAACTTATAGTTATTTAGATTAAATCACGTAAAGAATTTCCTAAGTCTAGTAAAATGTAGACACACCCAACTTAACTAAGCCACACGACGTACACCTATGATATGTTTTTCAAAAGAAATTATTCTGCAATTTTAAAATTACTAATTCATGTAGGCTAATTCTTCGAGTCAATTATTGATATCACAAAGCAAAAGCACATAGATTCTTTTCTAGGGCAATCGAAATCTAAGGGATGCGCATAGTCTTTAACATTTGTACGAAATATAAAATATTTTAAGACTCTAGCTCACATAAGTCGATCATTTAGGTGAGGCTTGTGATTGCACCATTTCAGCGCTTCTTACCTCAGCAGACTTGTCATCGAACCGAGCTTCTAACGACCGAGGCGAGCTGAGCTTGAGCAATTCATTGGATATACAACGAGCCCAAAACAAGCGCCTTTATTAAGCCAAACAAATTTATAGTCCTGCTTGTTAATTTGATTATTCAGATTTTCATTTAATATATCTTTTTATAAACTTATTTTAAAATGTTTATTCAATAATAGGAAGAGCTATATAAAAAGTTCTAAGAGCAGAATATTTTCGAGCCGAAAATAATCAAAAGTAAGCCGACACGGGCTTAAAAATTGCGGCTCGTTGACAAGTCTGTGCCTCAGTTAGCAAGTCCAAAAATAAATTGCTTAATGCACAAAAGAATATATATATATCATATTTTCAATTTATTAGGGAGCTAAATGCATCAAAGCGCGCATACCATCAAGTGATTAAAAAATTTAGATAATTATTGTTTTCTATATTTACTCTGAAATTATACATAATACCAAAAGTTTCGATACAAGATAATACCTTGAAAACAATATGATTATTGTTTTCTGGTTTTTCATTGGATTTGCTAATGGCTTTTTAGGTGAGACACACTCACACATCGTGAAGCTATGATGCAAGCAGACATTGAGACATCATCTGTAAACATGGACTTTGGTTGGTCTTGATGATGCAAACACATACAAGTTGTTCTGGTAGAATCAGTTGGTCCTCGGACTGAGGTCTTATAATTTTTGTCCACATGTGTTTACTTCACAGTTCAAAGCGCTTGGACGGGACTCACATAGTTTTTATTGAAAAAACAAAATATTTCAAGGTGGTTGTAATTCCCACGGAAATTAGATTGCCTCATTATCTTAACACTAGGTAGGGAAAGAATTTGAATATTTTTACAAAAATCAGAATTATCATTGAAAAAAAATTCTTATTTGCATGTACTTCAACCACAAGAAAATGTTTTAGTAGAAATCTTCATCATGAGCGGGGCCAACGCCACAGATGTGTTTCTGCAAAAGCTTTCGAAATTTCTTTACAGGTTTGTATAAAATTGTTCAAAACATGGACAAATAGGGCTAATTTCAATTGGCAGTTTCCAATCTTTACTTGGAAACGGACTTCCTAAAGCACTAGCAGATATTTATACTTTAAAATAGACAATTGGCATTTTTTAAAGTAGCAAATGAAATAAGAGTGATAAATCACTTGACTCCCTGTAAATCTTGGAAGTATTTTGTAAGATCCTACCCTACTATAATACATATTCTTATCTGAAAGATAGACTATACATACCATTTTACTGAAGTGAGCCTTTGCGCAATTTTTACAAAAGTATTTTAAACAGTTGATTTCCTTACAGAATGTAGGTGCATTTGTTTGTGAGCATTCTGAACACAACTGATTATCCAAAATAAATGGCTTAATTTCTACTCTTTTATCACCATTTGACAAATGAAGTGTTACGTAGTGCGCAGACATCGCCAAAGTATAACTTGCTTTGTCTGCAAATACTACTCTACCAGTACCCTAAATATAATAAAATATTGTCAAATTCAAAATAGAATTAAATTGATCGAATTGATTTTGCTATGAATGTTTTAATAAAATTCGATTTAATATATAGCATAGCTGTAATGGAGATGATATTTCTATCCCCATCCTAACCTAATCCCCATGTAATTGCTAATGGGATCTCCACTCAATCCCCATCCCCAAAGCAATATCTGAAAAATTACCATTAAATCCCACTTGTATAAAATGTATTAGAAAATGAAGAATTGAAGTACAAATTTAGCATGTGAATTAAATAAAAAATATAATGGCACAATTTGATTAAATTCAATCAATTTTGAACTACATACAAATATTACCTGCTCTTCATGATTCTGATTGATTGTATTTGAACATTAATTTTGGATGATTATATCAAGTAGTAATGTCTAATAGATCAAATAATAACATTAAATTGTATTATAACGCTTTAAAATACAAACTAAACTCCGAATCGCTATTTGATGGGACGGACTCCAAATTCTCACAATAAACAAGAGCAACTGACTGAATCTTCTTATATAGATTAGCTTACACCTTAGCTTTACTTCAAAGCACCAGGGCCATCAATTTATTAGACTTTGCGAATACATAGGGAATTATATTTAATCATGTGTTTAGTGCAAGTCTAACATACTTATACATTCCTGGATGCTAATCATACTGATTGAATACACATAGAACATTATAGTTTGGATGAGAAACAGTATCTAATGATATTCTCAAAAAGTAGGAAAAAATACCCAATGAGATTCCTATAGGGATGCAACTGTCCTCATCTCACCCTACTCCATCCCTATCCCCATCCCAACCCAACGGCGGCTACAGTATATACAAAAGCAGTGGCTTGAAATAGCATTCTGCGAGACCAGAATATTATTGATCCCAGTCCAATTTAGTCAGCATATGGAATTTGGTCCCGATCTCGTTTCATGCTGGACCAACAAAATTTTCAAGTCCAGTGGTCTCTTGGGGTAACATTTTTGTCCCAATTCTGTACAAGTTTTGTTCCGGACTCGTTTTGTATGCTTGCCCGTTGGTGTCTGTACTGTACGTCATTTTCTGGTCTTGTTCTGAGACAGAATGTGCACATATGCATACATTTTAGAACCATGCGCAGTTTATTTTCTCGTAGTCGGCGGCGGCGTAGACGTCGATCACATTAATTGCGGCGTTACACCGATTTTACTGAATCATCTTTGCATCCGTAATCTGAACTTTTGTACCATAAACATCTAATTATGTAATAATGATGATTAATAATAAACATTTTGCCACATTTATTTGATATAGTAAGCCCTAAGAGAAACATAAATCTCTGGTATAATAATTTTTTTCAAATTCATCACCAATTGCGACAGTCTCCAAAATCAAAATTATTTAAATAAAAATTATTAAATAACAATATTTAACCAGAATTATTCGATGTACCAAGCCCTAACATAATTAAAAGTCTTGGAACAAAATCTAATTTAATATCTGAGCTGTTATAATCCAAAAAATTTAACACAATTTAACGCAATGAGACATGAAATGACAAATATCAATTTAGAATGCATTAAAAAATCTGTAAAGAAATCTCTTATAATAGCAATTTTTAGAAATATATTTTTGAGATTTCGTAGCAACAAATGATTAAAACCTACCATCAGAAAGTAAATTCGAATATACATTTATATACATAATTTATTTACTTAATATTTTTATATTGCTTTATAATGCTTTAATTTTTAAGTTAACGTGAGAATAGAAAACAAAGAGCAACAGATACACATCTAATATTAAAGACTAATGTGTGCTTTACAAATGTCATCGTTGTCATGAATGAAAATCGTTAAATTCACACGATCTGATCGAAGTGAACTTCTTTTAAAAGTGACAACTACTCCTCCTATGGTCCATAAACTCTGAACAAAAGCAGCTGTTGCAGGAATACCAAAAATAAATTTTTCTAAATTAGCCAGAGGGGGAAAGCGACTAACATTATTTTTTCACCTCTTCAGAATACCTAAACAATCTTCTTTTCAAATTTTTTCTCTCAAATACGTTTTGACCTCGGTACTAAAAGTATTTTAAATAGTTGAGCTGCTGCAATATTTATTTATTAATTCTAATTTTTTTCTTCCATTCAGCCATTGGTTCAAAATTTCAGCATTTGGGCCATCATCAGTATTTATGTTGTTATTATTATTATCTCCCACCTCATCAGATGATCCTATTTCGAGCTCATTTCCTAATTCTTTTGAAAAATACGCTGCTCTCATTTCACTGCATTCATTTATTAAATATTTTTCTAAAATTTATGACTTTTTCATGCTTCTATCAGGCGTGGGGGGAGGTGCTGCAGCTATGTTTAGACCAGCCGTAGGCAACCTTTCTTCAAATTTATTTGTAATTGATATTTCAAAGGCTTTTATATAAGGAGGGCCATTTTGCGACGCCAAAAATTACTTTTATGTACCCGCCTTGAAAATTGATTAAAATGGTGCAATATTTCCAATTTATTCAATAAGATTTGCCTTACAATTACTTTTCCATAAACATGCTTACGCTCACTGTCATTTCTATCGATTATTAGTTTTCGATAGCAATAACTTATTTTTACATTTTCAGCTAAAAGAAATCTATGAAAAGCTAACAATCAGTTAGAAATTTATATATAATTATCATTTTACATCCATTCAAACATAGATCCTACAGATATGTTTTTCGAGATATGACTTTTTGAAGTTGTCAGCAATTACTCTTTAGATTTAAAATAAACAACTGAACAAAATTAAGGCGTGAATGTCTCAATATTAGGTAATTCGCCGAGAGGTTTCGGCGGCGTCGACGCATTTACAAAAACATCTTCGCGGCGGCGGTAGCAAGTTGAAAACTAAATGGAAATATTAAATTCATGTTTCCGTTTGGTAATATGCAAACATAAACGAATTTGTTCCACTCCTCGTTGAAATTGAAAAATTGGTTCTGCACCGTACTGCTTACATCCCATGTTTTGTTCTACTAAATTCTAGTGTGGTCCAACGGCATAATCTCAATTTTGACAAAATTTGGCAAATTTATGGGGAATATTCTGAATCCGTGGTCTCATCGGAATGAATGATCCCGCTTAATCTTAATTTATAGCATTAATTTGTAAAAATAACCTTTGTTTATTGTAAATTATGAAAAATTTATGCTTAAAGCTTAAATACTAATCCATAGCTAATTTATTTTGTAATACATACTTTGGGATACCTATATTCTGGATCAATATCAATTCCTGCATAAAGAACCTGGCCATAATGTGTAGCGATATGATAGGCTAATTCACTAGCTTTAGTCGTGCGATGCAAGCCACCGACAAAGATTGTAAGAAGATTGTTGGTCATGCCTTTGTTTAAATACCAATCACAATCCGCAAGATCCCATGGACGAATCTAAATTAGTTTTTATCAAAGTTCTCGTGCTGACCAAACATGCGTGAGATTATTGAATAGCACATTCAAAGTTAAAACAACTACAAGAACGAAACGTTTCATTGATTGCTAGCACTTAAGAAATGACATAAGATCATGCATGCTTTTATTTAGATTGGTAATAAAGATCTAATCCGCATTGCCGGTATGCGATAGAAAATCTGACTTTATAATGTTTCAATTTGTCGTTCTATAATAAATTGTTGCACTATCTCAATTTATAATTTTACCGATTTCCCAGATTCTCTTAAAATCTATATATAAGACTAATTTATGAGAATTAGAAAAAAAACAAATATAACTCATAACGAACGGAATGTCGTAAATTAGAAATGGAGTTTAAAAAATTTCGGAGCAGATAAAAATTATTTTTTCAAAAACTTCTATGCAAAACATCGCATTCATAGTAATCATGTCCGTACATTTTGAAACTGTAACTAATGTTTAAGCCATCAATGAGACATTAAAATTCATAACTTCAATTATGTTGAACCGCTTCAGTTTTGAAAAAATTCATTACCAACTCTTGGCACATTCATAAAACCTCAGACACCTTTTAAAATTTTCATCTTTGTAAACTATAAGTTAAACAATTTTTAAAATTTTAAGAAGCATGCTCTAGATTTTAATTACTTTCCAAATCAATGTAATACCTAACAATCGATGAATTTCTGTGTACAGTGTACATGTACATATGAAATACATTGGGAAATGCTAATTGATTTAATAGCAACCAACGTGAGAAAAATTTCAAAGTTAAGAGTACCTCAACTTTCTTTTGCGGCATCATTAAACTTGGAAGGAACATATAGAATTTATCTGCACTAATATCACAATTCTTAATAAGAGATTGAACACTGGAATCATGTTTAAAACGAAGGAACACATAGCCCTTGCGAGGTAGATCCGAATCGTTAGTTGACATTTGGTGCGGCCAAGTTACTTCTACTGTACCAAATTTTTGGAAGAACACAGTTAAGTCTCTTCTGTTAAGATGAGCAGGCAGCCCACCAACGAAAACTTTGCGGGAAAACCTCTTCTGTGAGATATCGTAAGTTATGGTTGGTGGGGGTTGAGGTAATAGATTCCTGATATCAAGAACTGGCTAAATACATATGTAGCACGAATTCTCGTAATATAAGTAGGCCTTGAATTCAGCCAAGCACTGCTAAATATTAATAAGGTATCATATAGAGTTGCCCTTACAAACACATTGCAACTAAATTAGTAATAGAAAAATTAACACGTTTCTTTAAGTTAAACAGATACATTAATCAATGTGTTATATGAAAATTCGAAAAAAGAGTGTACTGTATATATACATATAACTATGATAAAGCTATGAGACGCATGTGATTTGTAGACACAGATAAAGTTGAAGTGATTTCTGTGACTATAGGGAACATGCATATTATTATTATTTATTCCTTAGATCAAAAATCTCTCAAAAAGCCAGATTAATTGTAAAGCAACTACTAAATATGGTTAGCACAACTATACAGACATTTTAAATAAGGTCTTCAACACATAAGTACTTCGTTTGGAGTTTTAAAATCTCTTTAAAGAAGCATTAGTATATTCCCCATTGTTATAATCAGAAACTAGGGGCAAACTAGAAAACTTAACAATTCTAATCAAAGATGGACACGGGTGCGGTGCAGTACGGGTACTGAATTTCAAATGCCCTGCAGGTTGCGTTGCGGGTGGACATTTTTATTTTGTTACATGTGTAATACTAACCTAATAAATATTTATTATACTACGAAGTCTATATAATATATTATATTTGATATCATTTACTCAGTTAAGCAAAATTAATAGAAAGTCAATTCGGTGATTGATATTTTTTGGCTTAATTAATTGAAATGACAAGCGACATTGAGAAAATTGCGGGTGTGGGTGAATTTTTCTAACAGATATGCGGGTGGGTGCGGTCATAAAAAATTACACCCGCGTCAATCTATATATATATATATTGAAACAACAACTGCAAGTGTTTTGAATTTCACTGTAAAAGAGTTTCGATTCAAACTTCTGTAGAAATGTTTCATTTCATATAACAATACTTTAAAAATATTTTTATTGAAAATTTTATTTTCGAAGCAGTTTACACCGTTTAGATATATGTACGTCTTTGATACCACAAAAAAATTCGGAATATCAATAATTGAACATAAGCTATCTTTTTGCAAATCTGTACAAATTTCACTCTTTGTATGTAAAAAACTTTTATAGAAAACTATGGAGATCAGATAGTATAATAAATGAATAACAAAATAACTTAAAAATTAGATATAATTAATAAAAAATTCTCATTCAAAAATGCACTCGATGTATTTACGTGAACATACAAATTGATAGAAAATATCATTGAATAAAAAGTGCACGGACCTATAAACGTAACAGAAGTTTTTCATAAAAATTGTAAAAATTAAATACGAAGAATTGCAACGTACTTGAGGCCTTATTACACTGCAGTTCTTGTATTTAGACAAACCTACTCTTCAGTATGATGTCTAAATGCAAAATGAGTTCAAAATATGAAACGCATGGCGTCTGTTAATATTTGATGAGTATAATAGATAATAAACATTGCTCATACCTCTTTTAAGTATGAAGAACAAATAGGTAATTCAGGTATAGATATATATATAATTATTTATGTATTAAGAGCATTGTTACACATAAGTATAAAAAGTTTTCATTAAATGAATTTATTCCCAATTACACCATTATTGTAAACAAATTGAAAGTTGTTCAAATGCTAATGTTGCCCATTTAAAGTACCTTTTACAGAAAATTATTAATGCATTCAAAGTATTCTTTGAAACTTTCCGAAGTGATAAAAAGCATCGATGAAATCATTTCGTTACTCAGCATTTGGATATTTTCAGAAGGGATTTAAAAGAGTTTCCATTAAAATTTTCTTCATGGTAGTAATGTAATGGTTGACATTGTTGCGATTTATCCTCTCATCAATCTCTGGCCAAACGTTTTTCAAGCTCTTGAACGTATGTGTTATCGCTCTAATCTTTAAATGAAGAGCTTTGTGGGGCAATGACGTTAATGATCAATTTATCCTGTTCGTCTTGAATCATACATCCATGAATACCATTTCCGAAATTTTGTGCTTTGCTTTTCGAGGTGTCAGAATTCCTCAATTGCCAATGAGAATCACGTAGGGTTTGAAATTTTCGCAATGGCCACAATTTCCGCTTAGTATATCGATTCTAGAGGCGTCACACAATGTACGTGGGTGATTACTACTATGTACCATCATTCCAATAATCTTATTTGCTAATTTCAGATCTGCCGCAATGACGTTTTTGTTGAAATGTCATTTAAGCCTAGCTTATCCCATTGCCTTCGACAATTCTACAAGAGTAATTCGGACATGAATGACAATCAAGGTATGTGTGAATTAAAAGGAAAAATATTTGTGTATTATGTTAAAGGCATAAATATTTCAACATGCACAAATTAAACAACAACAGTGAAAAAACTGAATTTTGCATCTTGAATCCTCAGGGGAAAAGTGAATTCCTACCCAATTCTTCACTTACTTTTAATAAAGCCTCAATCTCCCCTAAAGAATCCTTCAAATATCTTGGTATAACTATTGACTCAAAATTAACATACAAGCAGCAAGTAAAAGAAATTTTAAAACGCATTGCAATGAGTATTAAAACATTATCACACGTAGCTGAACATTTACCCTCTGCCATTATGATTCAATTATTTCATGCTCTAGTAATGAGTCATCTTAATTATGCAAATACACTTTTTTCAAGCTTAAATGAATCATTAGTAAAAAAACTTACAATACAATTAAAATGGGCATTGAATGTTTGTCAGAAAAACTGCTCCAAAACAAGAAATTACATTTTGTCATCTTTGCTGTTTCCAAATCAACTCTTTATTTTTAATATTTTGATAAAGTTTTTTAAAATAACAAATCAATTACCTCCTTATAATTCAATATCATTTCCAAAC
>CABFPE010000013.1:901947-930507 GCA_900660155.1 Hofstenia miamia
TTTTTCATAAGCGCAATATAAGAACTAATCATTATACTAGCATTAAATTTCGTAAAAAAATCAAGCAACAGTCTTTTATTAATGTTGCAATTCGCAATTGGAATCGATTACCAAGTGAAATTAAAATGATTAAGAGTGCAATTACGTTTAAAAGAAAATTAAAAGCATTTATGTTGAAGGAAAAATTCATTTTGTGTAAATCATGGTTAGGATTCAAATTTTACAATAAAGATTATACAATAACGCGCAATTAATTTCCATAGCCTGAACAGAACAGATTTTGTAGTCCTATTTTTTTTGTAAATATAATTATTTGTTATCATTCTTGACGCTATTCAGATAATAACCAGTTTTGTAATTGAAAATATTATCTGAATAAAGAATTTCTTATCTTATCTTATCTTCTATCTAAAAGTGATTCTCAAAGCTTGTGTTGATACTATTTCAATTGCACAATTTTGGAACTATACTGCTCTGCAACTATTGACTCTATGGATTCTACGCACTGATCAGGTCAATATAGAACTATTTTTTCTATTTTTTGGAAATATGATATCTGGATCCACCACAAGGTCCAAGAACTTTTCTTTTAACTGTTAGAATAGAATATATTTGAATACTTATTTTTATTCGATCGCTCAATTTACGTACCCACAATATTCTTATTTCAATTTGGGTATTTCGCCCATTTAGTCTGTTTTAAAAGGGAAATTTTATTGCAATGGCCTTATGCTGTACATCATTTTGTAGCTCTTCAAAAAACTAAGAGAAACCACATAAACGTGCTTGGGTTTTTCTTACTTAGTTTTTAAATATGTTATGGACATCTTTACATGTAAACCGATTTTAATCCTGGGTAGTCAAACTTCGGAAGGTGCTGTGAAGTATATTGTAGTGCTATTGGTATATAAATTATACCATTCTGTAAATCATCTATAGCTCCAAGTTTCAATAGTTTTCATTTTTGAGTTAATCAATATTGTTTTTGAAAATTGTGGTAACTAGAAAGATTTTTTCATATTTTTTATATTTTTGATATTTATTTTTATATATTTATCTTTTCTCGGTAACTAAATCGACGATATTCTTTATTTCTTTTGTTTTTATGTATAACAGGAATATGCAAGCCCTGAGAGATCCGATTTGAGCATTAGCAATTTTTTCAGACATAAAGCACCTTCCAGCCGGTAGTGGTTCTTTATTGTTGTCGCATCCATTAATTTTTTTATAATATTGCTATGATATTAAGATATATGCCTGTAAACTGCTTAACTCTGTAAACTATTTACTGTGAAGGTAATTACACGTACATACACGAACTTTTTGGACACATACACAATACATGAAAAAAATTAGGCAACACGAAACTGATATAATCAGTAAAACTAAATGCAATTACTGTTGCTAGTCCCAAATTAGTATTAGAAAGATGGTTTGACTATAAAAGAATAGGTTTCAGCACTAGCTTTGAAGATTTTGAGCCATATGCAGGTAATGGTTCGTATTCTAGGAGTATTTTCAAAAGTTTCTAACAATGTACTATTAAAATGTAGATGTTTACCTTAAAAACGCCAATGAATTTTAAACGGACAATCCGGCTTTTCCTCATTTTCTATAAATTTACTCAAAGGATATGAAGTTTGAAAATTGTGAGGTATTAACACATCTATTGGTGAACGTGATTATGGAATGTTGTACTAACGTGTATAGCTGTGACTAAAGAATTTCAAAAGATTAACTATTTGTTCATTGAAAGCGCCGATGTACTAAAAATGCTTCAAATTCTCCCATGCCTAATGTTCCGGTCATCGGGTGAACCAAAACCCATATGGGAGCAACAACTTAAATTTATACATCTTTTTATGTAAATGGACTACCGAAACCTATTGAGGTGTGCCGTGAGCCAAGTCAAATTTGCTTTGGATTTTAGATCTACATGTATATTAGTTTGTGAATAATTTCATTAACCATGAGAATACATAACATTTGAGATTTAGACAAACATTTGTTTAAGAAAATTATTTTATACGATATATTATATCAACAAGCAAAGTCCAGCATCCCCAACTGGTAATATACACTTAACAAGGAAATGCGTCCCTAATCTAAATCAAATCAAAATCTGAATTTATGTGGTTATCTAATTCGAATGAGCGGCGGATCAAGAATATTCTGGCAAGATACTGAATTTTTCTAAAAAAATTTCATTCTATAACAATTTTTGTGAAATCATATTTCTCAGTTGAATTCTCAGAATATACAGCTAAGTTTCAAAGTCGGTTTTTAACCTTAACTTTTAACAACAGATGTTCTTACTTTATGGAAGTTATAACGTAAACCTCATTATGTTTTGGATTTGATTTGCAAATGTGTACATTACCTGACTGTTCGGATTTGATTTCGAAATAACACAAGTGAATTCACAGTAAAGCAATACAGATAAAAATGAAAATCAACATAAAAATTTTTAAAACAATTAAAACTACACCATAAAGGCATTAAACTGGTCGTCTCTGCATGGTTTTTGATCATTAAACAGTAAAAATGCTCCTTGCTATTGCAAATCAGTTTAAAGTTTTTAAATAAAAATATTCCTCGTTCTATATTAGAATGCATGCATTAAAATCATTGATTTTTCTTCACTGGTTGCGAGTGAATGGCATAGTTCGTTAAGACCGCGCGCAAACTAGTGTAGCACAGGTCAGCAGATTTTGGCGGCCTAAGCCGGCCTGTGTTCATATATTTTATAGACGGTAGAGGCCTGCTACGAGCTGTAGTTGTTTCTTTACTACGACTTATTTCTCTGTACATTTTGCATAGTAATGCATGCACCCAGGAAGATACATTTCTTCTTCACTGAATTTACTTTTACGCTAAAGTTACTTACAGTAGCTACACTAGTTACAGTATTTACATTAATTTAGGCCACTATTATATTTAGCTGGTTTATGAAAGGCTACATGTTTTCGAAATATCTCAATTTTTTTCATTTGCGACCGGTAAGGCCTGCATTCGGCCTGTAAAGCCTGCAGGCCGGTGTGCAACTCTGGTGCAAACAATACAACCTTTAATAGTGTGATTTCGCAAGTTGCTAGAAAAGTAAACAAATTATGAAAATCATTTAAGCGCAAACGAAGCAATTTTTAGATGCAACTTCTGAAATTATTATAGCACACAAGTAAAGGGGCATCATTACTATCTACCTTTATTATTATTAATCAAGACAAAAACACAATTTCAAGGGAAAAATAGAAGATTAAAGCAAATGTTACTGGATGAGACTTTGTACCGGGGCAAAGTTAAATGCTCTTTGGTGTGATACACAATGGACCATGCCCCGGCATATGCTTCGAGAGAAATTATCTCTTACCGAAGTTGATAAGAAATACGTAAGCAAAAGATATCATTTAAAGACATGAATTGAACAAAAACAGCTACGTTTCTACTAAAATATGGACAATTCTTTTGCATTCACAATGAAGTAGTTTTTTAACAGATCTACAATGACAGCGCAAATAAAAAAAATGCAGAAGCGTTTATTTATCTTGCCATAAATATACATATACACACATTTCATGTGATACTAAAAAACTGCATGTTGCATCAATTATATTGATGGGATTTGGGAAAATTACTTAAAACTTGGTAATTGTATAAAATATTTCATATTAAAGTTAGCGGAGTTTTGGGCTACTGAAGGTCTTGTCAATCAGGATATTAAACAATTGAGTACACTATTACTTTTGGGTAGCAATTTAAAAATAAGTTAACTTTCAAAGTTCAAAAAAATTGCTGCAATAATTGCCCTTATTTTTCAATATTATTTCCAAATTGTAACCATTGCTTGCATTTTATTTTATATCGGATATTCAAGATGTTAATAAATATACTTCATTCCTAAATTTCCCATACGAATGTACGTTATCACTTTGAAAAGCTAGCCGGAGCAGATTTAATATCGATTTTAAAAATTATCGCATTCTACAATGGTTTCTATACATTCAGTAGCGTATGTAAAGAGGGCATGGTGGAATGTCCCCGTCAGGTTGTCAAAAGTGATTTTGACTGGCTAAATAAAAAATTGTTCTTTAGAAAAATGAAAAATTTAAAATCTAAGGTCGTGAAATGCATTTTTTAAGGTCTCTTTTCTCAATATCTTCAAATTTTTCGCGGATCTTTGTCCCGCTTTTGGTAAGACTAAGCTGTCTCCTCTTCAGAAAATCCTGCGTACGCCCCTGTATACATTTATGCGTATTTTGAACATTTCCTCGATCCTGGTTATAGTGTGAGATTTACGGATCTACAATAATTAGAGCATGATTATTTACACTAGAAAGCCTGAAAATTTGATACCCCTTAAATGCCTGAAGTAGTCAGACATGAGCACCTTCAGAAAAACTACGCAAAAATATATAAAGGTTTTAGTAAACAAAATTAACTCTAGTTTTATTTAATTTCCAATTTCATACAGTCATTGCAAATGCATTTACATATTTTTCATACGTGAAAATTCCAGTTTCCACATTGTCGCATCTTGCAAACGCCACAAGTTATATTAGCCCTATTGTTGCAATGACTTGTTCATCATTAAGCAAGCTTCTCTAAAATTCGTGTAAATTGCACATTCCTTGGAGAAGTATCGGCCTAATGTGTAAGGTTGCAAAGAGATGCATTTTCTTGGACTCAGACAATCGAAGTATAAGGTCTTTATTGAATATTTTTTGTGCCTCGCATTTCTTCATGAGATCCTTGGCATTAACAAATGCTATATCAAACATTTTACAAAGTACAGCAAATACCCAACGTTTTGCAGCAGCCTTTGTGCTGTAAATTCGCGTCATTTGATCCACAGCACTGTTTTCTTCTCAAACACAAAACCTGTAGTTTATAATTATGGAGAATTAGAAGTCCTTTGATTACAAAATTTTGTTGCACTGTACAAACCAGCTATTTTTTTCATTAAAAATTGAGTAAGTGTGAAAAGTGTGAAAAAAATTATGACTTTACAAAAAAATATAATGAAAAATTTTAAAACATTTTCACCGATTTATCCGTTCTCAAATTCGTTTTTGTTTAGCAAGATAAAGAAATAATATCCTCCACATATTTGTTTTTCAGCTCATTTAACACCAAAGACTAAATTCCATATTTCTATGAGTGCTTTGCATAAAGAGAATCAGACTAGCGGACCTTTGCAGGTTTTAAAATTGTTCATCAAGTGTTAGGGAAAATAAAATAAATCACTTATATATTTTCTCGAAATCCTTCAAATATATTGCTGATAGGCCTAAATGTATTAACATATCTCACCTACCTTATTGATTTTTTATCAAAACGAAAATTTACTTAGAAGTAATCTTGAACCGAGCTTGGGCCTGGCTCATTTAATTAATGAACCATCCGTTGTCATTACGTGAAAAGAAAGGTACATTCAAATTTTTAGAAAATCTTATTCTCATATAGAGTAAGGATGTGAAGGTTTCCAATTAAGCTAGTGTAAATTGACTTCCACCCCTCCCAAACTCTTATCATAGCTGTTAATATTCCCACAAATGCTTTGCAAATCATTATCAGAAATGATTTCTTTCCATTTTCAGACGTCCATGTTCAGAATCAATATCTGCAAATATAATTTTTGATGCAGCTGCACAAATAGGCCAGATTTAAGCAGCGCCTAAAATTTCGTAGGCAGAACCGGGCTTGTGCCAATGTTTTCGGCCCACGTCCATCTCTGTATGCAACATAATGGGTGACCACAGCAGTAGTAGTATTAGTGCTCCTATCTAACCACCTCAGGCATTTAAAGGTTGCATATGAATAGTATGCTTTCAAACAATTCGCTAAAATTAATTTTTCGATTAATCCATTTAACTTGCCAAATTAATAAATATTGTAGATTTTCATCACTGGATACCCATAGTTCTCATGTAATTATTATGAGATTAAAGATTAAAGATGATATGTTAATGTTAGATTTATTGTAATTGTTAGCACAAAGGTTAGAAATTGATATAGACTTCATGCATTTACCAAAATGCATGTTTGTTAAAGATTTGTTTATTTTCATATTTCAAATATATTTGAACAGCTAAAGGACATTGGAATATACAATGCAATTTTGAAAACTAATCAGCATTTGACTTTAGTAAGAGAATGGGAGAAAATAGAATGAGTAAACACTTCAAGATTCGAGATTGCAATATAATCAATAGCTATTATCAGCAAAGCATTTCAAATTACGATGTTGAAATTTTAGAAATATTTGCTGACATTTGCAAGAAAAGGTATATGTAAAAAATTTTAGTGATGCGCGATTCTCATTAACATCTTAAAACATTGATTATTTTTACATTGCTTAGAAACAAATTTGAAATTCATGATGTATATGAATGAATTCAATGCAAGAAAAGTATTTTTGTACAACATAAGCATACTTGATGTTTGGTATTTAGCACTAGAATTCATAAGCATATGTTTGGAGTAAGTTACTAGCATTTAGGATATTTTTTGACTTAAAATTAACAGGTGCAATCATAGCTATATATACATATTTTGGCATTCGGATTTGATTTCGAAATAACACAAGTGAATTCACAGTAAAGTAATACAGATAAAAATGAAAATCAACATAAAATTTTTTAAAACAATTAAAACTACACCAAAAGCACCAAACTGGTCGTCTCTGCATGGTTTTTTATCATTAAACAGTAAAAATTCTCCTTGTTATTGCAAATCAGTTTATATATACAGTTCACGACATTGAAAATGGGACAGTGTGAAATTCTACTTGAGAACAAACATTGCATTAATTTAGACAGGTGCCTACATGTACACCGGTTTTTAATCTTACATCAACTTCTTTTGCATTTGATCTCTTGTCTCTGTAACCTATTCATACGTTTCGTTTGCTTCAGCAGTTTTTATCATGGGTAAACATGTGCCAGATTCAACCAGGAAAATTTTGATTTCGTTATCCATGCAAAACATGAGTTACCGCGAAATCTCAGCCAGAACTGGAATCCCAAAAAGCACCGTGGGGCGAATTGTAACTACCTACAGAGAAACCGGGAGAAAAATCGCAAAGCCCAGACGAGGAAGAGCTATCAAAATTTCCGAAAAAGGCAGGAACTACCTGGGACACCTTTCTAAAATTTGCCCCCATTTGACTGCTAGAAGGTTGAAAATGGACTGGACATGGGGTCACCTGGTTTCACTTAGGACTGTTCAGAGATATTTACAGCGAATGCATCTTAATGGTCGCAAGGCAGCGAGGAAACCAATTTTATCGGACACCCAAAGAAAAGCGCGCCTAAAATGGTGTAAGGACCATTCAAAAAACTCTCCAGGAGATTGGAATAAAGTATGCTTCTCCGACGAAACTATCATTGATTTATCTGCAAGGAAGGTACAGTATGTACGAAGACCACCTGGAAGCTTTTTACGGTACGATCCGAGATATTTAGCGAGGTATACCCCAAGAGGTGCGTCTTCAAAAATAATGATTTGGGGGTGTATTTGGTCTTCAGGGCACCGTGTCATGGTTCGCGTTAATGGTAACATGGAAAGTACCCAATATGGAGATATTCTAAGAGATTATGTGGCACCCAACATGGAAGACGGATTTTTATTTCAACAGGATAATGCGCCATGCCACACTTCCAATCTATCCCTTGAAAACATGGAAAAACTGGGAATTGCCCTACTCCCCGATTGGCCCGCCCGCTCTCCTGACTTAAATATTATAGAAAACCTATGGAAACAGCTTAAAGACCGTATCCAGTACGCTACAGTTCAGAATTTGGACGAACTCTATGATCTGGTCGAATCAAATTTTTACTCGATTCCAGACGAAAATATAAAAAAACTGTATTCCTCTATCCCCGCAAGACTACAAACTGTCATCAAAGCGAGGGGGTACCCCACAAAGTACTGAACTTTATTTATTTCATCGTTTGACTGTTTGTTTTGCGTTATTCAATACAATATTTGGCATTTGTTTACTCGTTTTCTAGTAAAATCGTACTGTCCCATTTTCAATGTCGTGAACTGTATACATATATATATGAATAAGAGGAATAACGGTGTTACGTGTTAGCCTTTAACAAGATCCTTAGTAGCATTTTGCAGTCAAGGCTCCATAATTGGAGTATGAGGAATATTATGGCCATTCTAAATTTAGTTAAGAAACATTTACATTTACATATATGTGTAGATTAGTATTCTTGTTTATTTTTCAAGTGATAACAAGCGGATTGGATGACCGGAGTCGGCCTTTCGAAGACATAGGAGCACAAGAAAGACACGATCAGTGTTAAATCCAAGAACATAAAATACTATCCTTCTCGAAAATATAGATTGCACAAGCAATTGATTTGCAACATTCACTCATTACATCAAAAGGTAGGTAAACTTCAAATATTACGGGCTTTTATCAATAGGCCTACTTAACTGTCATAAATAGTTGAAGGTATTTAGGCTAACGTATATTCAGTGAGAGTATTTTCAATATGATTTGTAAACTAAATCCTGACAACTTAACAAGAAATGATTTTCTGGTACCTATGCAACAAGAATACCTGTAAGGATGGAAAGTTTGTGAAGGCGGTGTTCGCTAGAAGGAAGTTAGCATCAAGCTGATAAGGCTGGATTGGAAGAAGTTGAGAGAACAGATTCTCTGGTCTTAGCTCAGCAAGGTACCTATCCATATCACTTTCCTGCAGCCAGTTTTGCATCGTCAGCATGTAGTGTGAGACAATGTGATTGTTTATAATTGTTTCACAGTATGTTTATACATAACAAAGTAAGATTATTAACAAAAGCTTTCTCATAGATTACACTGTAGCAGAATGCCTTTGACAATAAATTTCGTTTATTTAGATACATCGACACTGTTAAATTTATTGCAGTCGTAAAACTTGTAAAGTATTCATTGTTACATATTTACTTATGTACAAGTAAATAAACAATTTACTTTCACATGCACACCTTCTATGCAAGCTTACAGTCAGTATGGGTAAATGTATATTTCTAGTCATAGTTTAATAGGCATAACATTTATTTAATTTTGGAATTTCTGTCCTAATTGACACCGTTCTTTGTAACACATTTTTTACATAATGTCACGTTAAATTAGGAAGCTTAAGTTATCAATGTTGCAAAAAACGTGTCAAATGTTTGTTATCTAGAAACAAGAATTCAAAATAGCAATTGATAAAACTTTGTTTTCAGCTATATAAACTCCTTTGCAAATCAAAATATGTCAAATTTAACAAGATTATAATTACGCTGCAATATTGAATTGGTGGATTGGCAAATAAAATGCAATTCTAAGCATGAATATTCACTTGTATACTGAAAAATCAATCTTTTACTTAGATTAAACTACTTGTTCGGTACTTAATAACTGTAGAAGATTGAATAACTAATTCTCACAGTGATATTTTGAATTTATTTATTAGACATCTATTTTACTAGACCACCTAAAACTAGCCAGCAGTGCACCCGCATTTAAATTAATGATCCAAATGTAATCCACAATTATCACCCTGTTTCCCTCACATCACCTATTAGCAAATTTTTGTGAAGCTATTCTCTGATCAAAACAATGAACACTTCACTAAGCATATAATATCTATTCTAAAACGTAGTACGGATTTCGAAAATTAATATCTATACTAATAATGTACTGATTTACACTACAAAATATTGATAACAACAAATACTGTGCATTTCTTGATTTATCAAAGGCATTATAAACTTCCTAGATCATAAAATTCTCATTTCTAAAATTAAATGTTTTCTGCTAGTCATTTATGCAAAAGAAAGCAAAGAGTAAAATTGCATAACAATTTCTGAGATTGGATTACATTAGAAAAAATGTGTCCATCTAAGAAAATTTTAAGTTGACGTTAGTGATTTAGATAAGAACACTACTTGTGACACAATAATATTTCACTCGAGTAACTCTGTACAAGATTCAAATAGATAAAATCGAAAAACATTGTTCAATATCTCCTAATTTGTATGCATCTCATACTCATAGATTAATTTAAAACTGCAAAAAGCAATTTTGTATAATAAAGGGTAAAAATAGTAAAATAAATGGGCACATCCAAATTTACACTACGTATTTAACAAGGAAAATATAAAATAAATTGCTCATTACAAATATGTAAATTTTAATCTCACCTGTAATGCTTAACTTCAAGCTTGTCTCCTCGCGATAAAGCAAGACTTCTCTCGTGCTCCTTACCAAGAAGTGGGGATTGGCTGGCTGCGACTGACTCCCTTGAAAGCGCTTGGTTTTTTCTTATTGGTTTAGGATCCCCTTAATTGATGATGACAAAAAAAGTCCCAAGTGCTGTAAACCTACAGAATTGTTCGGTGATCACGCTATGTCATGCGCTGGTGATGGTGAAAGAATAGATCGATACAGGGACGCTATTTTTGCAACTGCTTCTAAAGGTGCTTTGCCTCCTACGATTAAGAAATCTAATTTCACTGATTCTCTTGCTTGTCATGTGGACATCTTTTTACCACACCGGTCTTGTGGCCGCTCTAGACGTTACTATAATTATTTCATGCTCTAGAAATCTCTGACACCAAAAGCTTAGTAAATATGTTTATCTGCTGGTATATCCTATATACCCTTATCAATGAAAGCTCTTGGAAGATGGTCACCAATTGCTGTCAAAGTATTCTGCAAGATGTTTTTATGTCTTCGGCCCAATGTGCCTCTTGCGTTCTGAATATATCTACTACATGTTTTTTCCAACAATTATGAGTAATTTTACTGTTTGGAAATACAACACTTCTATTATCAAGATATTGTATTTAGGGTTTAAGCAGTTCTCGTCTAATCTGTGACATCTGGATCACAAGCACTTCAAACGGTATCGTTCATTTTAACACTAGATAGCCTAACATCCTAACATAATGCTCACAAATGCAAGTGCTTCTATACATATATAACTCGTTATTAAAACAGTACTATAGTAATTTATCTATAGCCTGGAAGATTTCTTTTGCAATTTATGTGAATTGTACACATGTGTTTTTGTGAATTTAATGACGCTATTCAGATAAATTATCAGTTATTTAATTGTTAACATTTATCTGAATTCTTATCTTATCTTATTATTGATTCAAAATCGTTTATCCTTGAAATGGAACAGTTGACCGCTGTTCAGATTTTACGTTATATGTTTCTTTTCTGAACAAATGTATTAGGGGATGATTTGTACATTTAATGCTTTTATGTAGATGTAGCCAATGCAATTTTTTAAAAAGTATTTGAATGAATTTATCAAACAAATAGAAACTGAATTTTCATTATAGAGAATCAAGGAAATGATTATAATATTAAAGAGATAATTTCCTGATAATATATTTAAAATTGATTGCTATTCTTCAGTAAGAACAATGAAATATCTTGGATAACATGAAAATTAGTGTAATTACTTAAGTTATTAAAAAGATATTTGTTAAAAAGCAAGGGTCGTAAAATTGTTCCCTGTGCAACACTTCTTTTGATTTCAATCCAATTTGACTATGTTCAGGGTCACCTCTTTCATAAGCAGGAGTTATATTGGCTATTTTTAAGTGTTCAAGAAAAATCGATTGTTTCAAGCAAGCATTAGTAATGTAACAAAAGGCACGGAAACAAATGCACATGTATCTTTTAGAAACCAATTTGGTATGCACGAAGGTACACTGGATTTATTTTTTAGACTGTTAATAGATCTTATAACTTCACAACTTGTAACATATCTGAAAGAGAAATCAGTTGAATTTCGTACCTTCGGAAGGTTAGATTTATAGGGCAAATATTTTCCTTTCATACTTTTCTAGACTTTGAAAATCTTCATTACAATTTTTTTATGACTTTTAAAAATCTTCCCATTAAACTTTATTATTTCGATTTAATCGCTGTCGGTAGTTTTTTATTTCGAGTTTACTTATAAATTCCCATTTCCTTCTTTGAGAATTTAGATTTTTGTATTCTAATCTTGGAGAGCATGCATTTCTTAGTTCGATTTTACATAGATTAAGAGCTTTCCTATAAGCAGTATGATTTTTGTCAGTTTTAGATGCTAAAAAATTTGCCAACATTCAATTTTTTCCTAATAAGTTCAATGAATATAGAGTTCATCCAAAGTTTAGTTTTTTTGTGCATTAAAAGAAATAGAAGGTTGATTTTCAGATTTGAGAATCTTCCTTTCAGGACAGAAAATATCTAATAATAGTAATTTATTTTTAAACCTTTGTACAATACAAAAAAGCATAAAAATACTTCTTAAGGTTTAAAGTAAATTGTTTTTCTATAATTCCACTTACAGTAGTTGCAAATTGATATAATTTAGTTACAAATAAGTTCTTTTCTTCGGTGATAATTCTAATTCAATTTTTTTTCTTAAATTCTCTAAAATTAGATTCTTCTTTAATTTCAGGTGATAATTTGTTCCATAGATCTATACAGTAATTGATAAAACAGTTCTTCATGATTCTTTTTCTATAATTAAATTTTCGATAGCACTTGGTTCAAATATGGAGTTTTGATGAAAGTTCTTCTTTTGATCTAATTTTGAAAAATATGTGTAGTGATTTTAGTTTGTGTAGATAGTCTAATGAAAAAAGATTGTAAATTCTTCTGATATTTTTTTGATTACTTTTTCCACATTGATAGCTAAACTCTAATTCAACATTCTTTCTAACTTATTTTTTGATCGCTTTGGTACGTTTGCCAACAGACAAAATGAATAAATACTAAGGCAGAATATACAATTTAGATATCATTATTTTCCATATAATTGGTATAAAGCTTTGTAACTTACAGAGTGCTTTGATCTCTTGAGCCATTTTTTTTTCATTAATTTATTAATATGTTCTTTAAATATTAATTTTTTATCAAAAATAATACTTAGGTATACAATTTTATTTTCTTTTTCAATGGAATTATTGTTTTCTTGTAGGCTTAATTTCTAATCATTTGATTTGTTGAAGACCATGAACTTTGGTTTTTCAATATTAAGCTTCATTTTATTCTTATCAAAGTATAAGATAGCTCTGTCTAATGCATTGTGTAAATCGTCATATTTGTTTTTACATAAGAAAGTATCATGAGCATACTTAATGCATTTTATTTTATTACCAAATTTGATGTCATTTACATATATACAGGTAGTCCTGAAAGTTCTCTGTATTATTGCATACCATTAACACACAACACAGCGCACAACATTTAAAACATGACAACAGTTAGAGCGTTAATGTTGAGTGTGACGGACTATCTTATTTTTGCTGCAGGTATATATAAACGCGGTGACGTCACACACAAAAATCATAGTTCTCGTTTTATGGATAAGCAACAACTGCGTCTTCTCATCAACTATGACTTGTCGGCAAGGCAATGCCATGACCGCTTGCATGCTGCATATCCAGACATCCCAATTTCTTATGAAACAGTTAGGTCGTGGTTTGCGCGGTTCCGAAGTGGGAATGAATCTTTGCAAGACCAAGATCGCTCAGGCAGATCAGCGACTGCGTGCACAACTGAAAACATCGAGGCCGTCCGAGAGCTTGTAATGGAGGATAGGCAGATTTCCTACAATCGTCTACAGACACAACTTGGGATTGGTAGAAATCCTATCCAGCCCATTCTTCATGAGCATCTGCAAATGAAAAAGATTCAAGCGAAATTTGTGCCTCACCAACTGAATGCGAGACAAAGGGATGCCAGGGTAAATTTTTGTCAAATAAAGCTTCGCACCTTTGCAAACGGCAATTCACCAATGGTCTGGGATATTTTTACTGGGGAAAAACTTGGATAAGGCAGCACGATCCCCGTTACCGAAGACAATCAGCGGTCAGGTGTTTCGACGATGATTCTCCAGAAACACATGTTGCAGCAATATCCTGGGTTGGAAAGAAGACGGTGGCCACCGTTTTGCAAGGCATTTACCATGATAATGCCCAAGCGCATTCCGCAGCCGTCACCACAGACTTCATTTTTGACAATAGAGCTCGACTGTTGCCACATCCGCCTTATTCTCCGAATCTTTCACCGGCTGACTTCTTTTTGTTTGGGTGTGTTAAAGAAAAATTGCGAGGCCGCGAGTTTGGCTGTCCAGACGACGCTGGTAAAATGTCAGCAAATACGTGGCGTTCAGTCTTCGATAATTGGTTTGAGCGGTATCGAATGTGCATTAATGTAAATGGTAATTATGTTGATTAAAAATATATGCCTTTCTTGGATTTCAATTGTTGTTGTTCGTGTGACGGGATAGTACAGAGAACTTTCGGGACTACCTATATTAAATAATTGGGGTACTAGTAGTGAACCTTTTGGGATTCCATGGTTAATTGTCATTGAATTAAATGCTATATTTTTAATTTTTACTTGTTATTGTCTATTATTTAAACAAGATCTATTTTATTGTATTGCTGAGCTGATTCTTCAAAATTTAATATTTGTTATAGATTATTTATTAGGATATTATAATAAATTATATTGAATGTTTATGATAAATCTATCGATAAAATGAATACGCTTTGGTCTTTGTCAATATATTTTCTCAAATCATCTAAGACATGAATTAAGGTATCATTTGTTGATAAACTATCTCTAAGCCCAAATTGTAATGAGCGAAGTAAATTATATTCCTCAATATAATTATTTATTTGGTTATATATCATTTTTTCAAATACCTTACTTAGTATTGGGAGTACTGAAATTGGTCTATAATTAATTGCGTTTTCAGTATCACATTTTTATGTATAGGTATGATTTGTGCTATTTTCAAATCACCCGGAAAGACACCCTCAGAATTACATTGGTTTAAAACAGGAGTGGCCAACCTGTGGCGCATGCGCCAAATATGGCGCATTACAATCTTGAAGTAGAGTAGTAGGTGCCGATTATGGTATGGTACCGTACCATTATGTACCATATTATGGATAGCATAATGGTATGGTAGAAAAAAAATTCACAGCCATTATGGATGGTGAACTTAAAAATATCGCCATAATGGAAATCCATAAATTTATTGTTACATATACAGAATTTACAATTAGTTTCATGAAAATTGTTAAATTTAGTGTCATATATCTTATATTTATAATAATTGAATTGGTATAAATATGCATTTTGCAAATAATTTGAACCAAAAAACATTTTGATAAGATAACAATTTTTAAAAGTTTAGTAAGCAGTTTCAGCAGATTGTAAATAAATACTAAAGATGAAGTTGTTTCCTATTCGACGAGAGAGGTTATCCTTCCCTTACAATACGACGCGAAACTTGACGTTTGGCAAGAGCGCATCTCGCGACAACACCCCACAACAGAAAAAGTGCAACGAAAGACAATCAACGTTGTTGGAGTTCGAGGAGAGATCTTAACGGATTGGGCAAAAATTAAGCTTTGCATTTATTTATTTCAAGTACCGATCAGAGTGAACAATGAGCAAAAGAAAGGCAGAAGGTGATATTAAACGGGAATTCAATAAACAATGGGAAAATGAGTTTTTATTTATAGCAAGTCCGTCAGGAAAGCCGTTTTGCACTGTTTGTGAAACTACTTTATCAAAGAATAGAAAACATGATCTTAAAAGACATTATACAACACAGCACCAGGCTGAAATAGAAGGGAAAAAGCTTTTGCTTGGGTCTGAGTTACGGAAAGAATATGTGACTGAGAAAAAGGAAGAACTCAGAAGACAACACGTATTACGTACGAAAAGTTGTGAAAGTTTGGCAATGACAGCAGTTTCTTATGAAATTGCTTTAACGCTGACGAAAAAAGGAAGCCTTTCTCTGATGGAGAAGAAATGTTAAGCTTTGTCTTAATATATTCGCTAAACGTATTGGTGACAAAAATATTGAAAGTAAAGTAGACAAACTAGCATTATCCAAGCAGACAATTACTAGACGTATCGAGGAGTTATCTCATGATGTATCATACCAACTAAAAAACCTTGTCCATTGCATTCGTGTACTTGCTTTTCTTTAGCTTTCGACGAATCAACTGATATATGTGGTATACCCCAGTTGTCTATTTTTATAAGAGGAACTGATAATAATTTTAACGTTTTTGAAGAACTTGTAAGTCTGGAGTCGCTTCATGGAAGAACAAGAGGTTCAGACATATTTGAGAAAGTGAAATCATGCCTAGAAAATCTACAATTAGATTTCAGTAAACTCATCAGTGTATGCACTGACGGGGCGCCGGCAATGACAGGTAAAGTCGCCAGGGCTACAACCATGCTTTAAAACTTCATAAATCGGCCTCTTCTAAAATATCATTGCATTATACATCGAGAGTCACTCTGTGGAAAAACTTTAAATTTGCAGCATGTCATGTTACCAGTTGTGAAATGTGTGAATAATATTAGAGCAAGAGCATTAAATAGACGGGAATTCAGTGAATATTGTGAAATATTAGATACATAATATGGCAACCTTATTCTTCATTGTGAGGTGCGCTAGCTAGGTTTTGGAAATTGAAAAACGCTATTCATAATTTTCTAGAAAAGAGAAATGAACTTCCTGAGGAACGAGCACTTTTAATTGATGACAACTGGTTATTCGAATTGGCTTTTTAGTTGATATTACCGGACATTTCAATGATCTCAATTTGAAACTACAGGGCAAGAACAAACTGTTTCCTGGCTTGGTATGTGATATTAATGCATTCAAGATGAAGATAAAATTGTTCATCTCTCAATTAGAAATTCAGGATTTGAGATAGTTTCCACATTTAAAAGAGCAGAATGAATGTACTGCAGCTATGGAAAACTTGGGGAAATGTGTTGAAAAAATGAAGTTATTACAAGATTCATTTGAAAATCGTTTTTGTGACTTTGTTAAAGAAGAAAGTTACATAGGCGCATTTCTAAATCCATTTTTACTAAGTGAACAAGATATATTGAAAATGCCCAGTAACATACAAATAGAACTTATTGACTTGAAAACAAATTCCATGTTGAAAATGAAATATGATGAGCATTCCTCAGCATCAAAGGCTTGTGGTATAATTAATTTTTGGCGACTATTACCTTGTGAAAATTTCTCCGAACTAAAAAAAATTGCCAAACCAATCTCTGTCGTTTCGGATCCAGATATACATGTGAACAGGAATTTTCATCGATGAGAATTATTAAAAGTAAAACTATATCGCGTTTGACTGATTCAAATTTGAAAAATTCCTTGTTGCTTTCACTCACCAATTTAACTCCAAACATTGAAACACTGGCGAAATCGAAACATATGCAAATATCTCATTAACTAAGGGTCACTTTTTTATCTGATATTATTTTCATTTATATGTACACTAGTATAATTTTGATTGTAATCACCCATTCGTATAATTGCAGTAGATATTTTTGTAAATTTCCTAACTAATATTTATTAGCTTGGTATATCCATGTATCCTTATTTCAATTCATAAACTTTTGTATTTTGAATTCTTACAATAAATATCTGGTCTTTCTTTTGGTTTTAAGTATTTCACAACAGATAGGAGAACACTTTAGATTTTTTCTTTATAAGAGTCAAAGCAAATTTATTGCAGTAAATAAATGACAGTAAAAAAAGCTACAAACTACAAATACATGTATTTACAAAATAATAATAAAATATATATAGAATAAATGTGTGTGGTGAGCTCAGTGTAAAAAACCTGTAAATGTGTTTAGCATGTTTGTGTCTCCGATTGTATTTTGTCGATATAAAAGTACATTTTTAATATTTTTCTAAATTTTTTTGTAATTTTTTTCTATTCTTATCTCATTTTCGAAATCATTCCAAATATTAGAGGCTGCTCGGTGAAAACTAGGATAGGAAATACTGCTACAAATAAACTTATGTGATCGAAGATTTACTTTTAAGTAATTATCAAGAAAAGAAATTGATTGTTGGCCATATTTATACTTAAATAAAATTGAAGCTGCATGGAATTGTACTTGATATAGCGGGGATAATATATTATACTTTCGTCTGTATTCACTAACATGGTCACGCTTACGTGCAAAATTTAATGTTTTTAATGCCCAATTAAAAGTTTTTGATAATATATAGCGGCTTTTTGTATTAAAATTTATAAATAAAAATGAACAATAATGTAATTGCTATAAACAAAAGGCATGTAATAATTGAACGTGATAATCTGGTCCAAAATTTCTGAGGTGGTATAAGTATCTAACGCCAGAAGCCATTTTTTGTAACTTTTTTAGGAGAAATTTATCAAATTTTAAATCTTTGTCAATATCAACACCTAAATATGTAACATGATCAGATTTTTTAATTGGAACACTGTTAACAATTAATTCGATCTTGTTTGTTATTTCTTTTACAGAATTGGGGGAAAATATAATGAATTGCGTTTTTTCAATATTAATTTTATATTTTTCAATTATATTTTATATCAATACTTAAATCATTCGATAAGATTGAACATCTAAAAGAAAATGAATCTTGATGCTAAAAAGTGTTTTACTTCTTTTATTGATTTTGATGTAATTTTTTTATTGTACATAGTAGTTAATGACGCTATTCATTTGAAATATCAGTGAAATATTGTAAAAAATTCAAATTAATATAGATTATCTTATCTTATCTTATCTTAAACGTCACTCCTACATCAAAGACATTAAATGCGGTTTCTTTTTATAACACTTTTCGTTTTTCTTGATATAGTTTTAGTTATCAATCTCAGCTGTCTAAATTTTCCGGCGACTGGCTGACCTAAAATATGTCGGTGGCGGCGGCTCAGCAGGCTTGCGCTCTAATATTAAATGCTAAATATGAGAATTGGCCGCGATGATTTCTCACAGAGCATTTAATGTTCACCATGAGCTCTTTTCTCAAAATATTTACGAATTGCTTTCTACAACTTAATAAGTCCGAACTACTCTTTATTCATGAATTGCTAAAGAAATTCATTTCTGATGAAGAAAGAGACAAATCACCCGCAGACTTAGCAACCCAGTCACATTCTGATGTTAATAAGGCCGCCACATCACCAGCTCTACAATTTGATCGTGTTACCAGAAACCTCAAGCCACGAACGATTAAGCCTAACACCGACTTCTTAATCTTAGGATCGTCAATGTATGGAGAACTTAGAGCTAACCACCTCATCGATAATAATAAGTCACCGTCCACTCTTACTCAGGAGTTACAATTGAGGAACTCACACGCGTTATTAAACAGTACCTGAAAGCAGAGTTTGTCAAAAAAATTCTCATTACAATTGGTCGCAATGATGTAATGCAGAACAAATTGGATTTTACAGAAAAGTATCCAAATAATTTTATAGATCGACATATTAAGAAATTTTTAGAAGACATTTTAATTAAAAACAAAAGATCAAAAAACAATCAAACTAATTATGAACATTGTTTTAAGATCGAATATAGAGGACTTCACACTGAAAACATGATCAAAGAACTCAAAAAATATCAGTAATTAAAGAAAATGTTAGATTATATATAGCAATCATAAGCTAAGAACAAAATTTCAATTAAATCTACAACTAAAGAAACCAATAAGTCAAATATAAATTATCAAATCAAATGCACCTGTGGTGAAGATTATATTGGTTTTTCTAGTAGGCAACTATCAAGAAGAATTAAAGAACATGAGACCAGTTCTAATATATCTAATCATTTAAAAAAATGCTGACTAAACTTTGAAACAAAAATATTAGATCAGACGTCACGATCAAGTAATTTAAAAATTTTTGAGAGTACTTTTATAAAATCCTTGCAAACCAAGTTTAAACACAAAAGAAGACTATATTTATAAATTAAATTTGCCACTTTTTAAAATTCAAAAAATTATAATTATTATTGTAAAATCTAGTAAATTTAGAGGGAATAATTTGTAAAGCTGACGATGACTTTGTAAGTCGAAATATATCTCTGCATGTTCTTAATTAAGCTGTTAATTAAGCTCCTAAAAAACGACACATTATTCAAATTTAATTGAAGCTGTTAAGAATACTTTTGAAAACGCACAATATATCTTTCGAACTGAACACCCTTCTCGACCAAAACGCCAAATCACTAGGATAAATTGTTTTCCCGAACTGTAATTCTTTTATTTTGAACGCCCTGCCGAACCCAAGGCTTTTCGCACGCGACAGCATTCTCGTTGATTATGCAACTCTTGCAAAACTAATATAAAATTATTTGGTGCCCTTCGATCCGCACGAGCTTCTTTTCACAAAGCTCAAATCAAAAATCGCTCCTTTTATGAACCGCCTAATTATCGCCACTTTCTAATTAATCAACCGTAACAAAAATCGCCGATGTAGGCTCACTTATACACAGAAGTTGCCTCTTTACCACCGCAGTTATCAGCACGAGAACTTTCACAGTTAAGAAATTAACTACTGTTATCTAATAATGCATATTAATTTATTACATAAAGTAATTGTAAAAGTCAGGTTAAGAATACGTCTACATCTCACTGAAATGATAGTTCCTCTTATAAGCTTTAAAAAATTTTCTCTTCTTTGCCTTGATGTTATTTTATCTTCTCTCTGCACAGGAAATAGAAAAAACCCTGTGCAGAGAGAAGATTTAAAAAACATTTTTTATGAAACATTTGCCTCAAAGGTAAACACCAGTAATTCGATTAATTATGTCCACATAAATTTTCAAAATCTGGCTGTTAAATGCCACCAATTCAGACAGTTTATGGCAAACTTCCAAAATGAAACAATCATAGGAATTTCAGAAAGTTTGTTGTCTAACGATGACCCTGATTCAAATTGATCATTTGATAGTTCGATTTCGTAGGAATAGAGCTTTAAATAATTTCTTAGATAAGGTCAAAGGTGGCCGTGTCTTATTCCTTCTTCCCAAAATATATCATCCAAAATTCCGACATAATATCGCAAATTGTAATTCTAAATTTGAAAGTTTATGGATTGAATTAAAAAATCCAATTAGAACCTCCCATTACAAAAAACAATTACTCAATGTGTCATTGCCTGTCAAAAAAGCATATGACAGAATTTATCAAGCAAATAGAAACTGAATTTTCCATCGCTTGTACTGAAAATAAGGATGTTCTGTTACTCGGAGATTGAAACATTAACTATCGTGTCGACTCTGAAAAAGTGAAAATAGATTCTTTATTAAATGCGTATAATTTCAATTCTGCAAATACGTAAATTCCCAATAGACTTACTCATAATTCTCGAACAATAATTGATTACATCATTACATCCGAAATATCTGGTTTCAATTTTAAATTTTACTCAACGCAGTGCCTTTATCAGATCATTGCATAGTATCCATCAGTGTACGTGTACCTATAGGTACACTAGTCTTATAAAACTAGTGAAAATATATCGAAAAAATGGGTTACAACCCGTATTCGAAATATGGATAATTTAAATAAACTAAAATCTGCACTTTCAAATCAAAACTGGTAATGTGTTTATCTAGCAACCGAACCCAATGCAATGATGGGTAAGCTCTTAAAAGTTCTTGAACATTGTGGAAACTTATATTTCCCTGAACAACGTATTTTATCAAATCCCAATAAATCTAAAGCAAAAAATACTAAGGAGTGGATCACGGACGATTGTAAAACACTTATTTGGTGTTAAGACTTGGTTGCATTGATCTTATGTATATACTTTCGATTACTTTTAAATTTTTGGGGATGGTTGATCTTAAAATGTTGATGTCATAATTTTTAATCCACATTTTCTTAAGTGTTCTGATATTGTTGACTCAGTTTCGTGTTCGTTTATTCTTCGGCTTAGTTCTCTGCTTCTATATAGAATATAGTCCTCACCACAGGTGCAATTGATTTTATAGATAACATTAGACTTAGCGAATGTCTTTGTCATTGAGTTAAATTCTAGGTGCTGACATAACTTTCGCGTTTTATAAACAAATCTCACATTTTCTTTAATATAATCACCATATAGTATTGTTGCTCCCATTTATCTTATTCAATATCAAAACTACGTGTTTTAAAAGAATATGAATAGAAATAATTCTCTAAAATGTCTAAGCAATTACATCTATTTCAAATAAGGAACAAAATGCATCGTAATGAAAACATATTGATCCATTCCCTTTTGAGATTATAGATTATAGAATGAATTGAGTAGATTTGACAGTCAAACATTTTATTAGTCGGGGTTTGACTTTTGCATATTATGCAAAAATCAAAATTGCAAATGAAATTTTTATTTTAATTAGGTCGGGTTTTTCCAGGTACCCAACGTGCAATTCTTATTCGACTGCAGATAATTACTGTCAGAGAATATTTCAGAATTTCGAAACCAATTCTAGAAAGAGCTGACGATTGAACTCGGTCCATCTACATATGACTTCAGTTTTACAATTTAACACTTGTTAATTAGTTGATTAGTTGCAATAAAATTATAATAAAATATAAGACATACAAAAAATTCCATTTAAAAAAGGTTCTCTAAAAATAATTTTAAAATATACACTAATTTCAAATTTCAATTGATCAATTTTTGAACATTTCGCATAAAATTGTCAAATCCAACATTTAAACTTAAAAAATGCTTGCATGTCTGGATCATCGACACTTTTACCGTTAACTCCTGCATAAACTTCCATAAGAACTTTAGATTTAAAATTTGCATCTAATATATTCACATATTTTTCAATTACAGGTAGTCCCATTCCTCTTCCCAAGCTAATAAGATGCTTACAAAGGCGCGAGTCATCAAACATCTTCTCTTTCATCATCAGACGAACAATCTCCCCATGAAGATATACGTCACCAGAATCTTCTGTGGATTCCTCCGAAAATGGATAGCGTGTGTACATTTCAATTGCACCATTTGGGTCGTCTTTCTCTAGCAGTTCACCAGCTTCTATATACGCATCATGATATTCTGGACACAGCTTAATAGTTTCTTCATACCTAAAAATATACGCTCAGTAATTAATGACAGCAAAGTAACTCCATATCTTGAACTTAAATAGTACTAGAATAATATTATACGATATACATACCGTGAAATTACATGTAAATTGTATATGAGGATGATATTCTTCGATATTTCAAAGGTCTTTACTTCCTAGTATGGGCGCCTCTTAATGTAATTTCAAATTTATATATATATATTATATATATATATATATATATATCTTTCTTTAAGTGATACACCAACTATTTCACTGCCAAAATTATTCAGCGTCTTCTAATAAAGTATTGCTTCCTCTGCATTCTCAGCCAGTACATGCCACTGTCATACAACATGTAAGTCAAAAATAGAAATTGCGCAAACTTGCTAATTTATTAATTATCTTTTAATTGAAAATGAAGATCCAATGGACATGGGAATCCATGGAAAAGCGGATCTTTAAGCCCATTTCCATGTAGAAAGTAAATAAAAAAGTGATGTATCCCTTGGGGTTTAAACATAATACAATACCAGATTTTCTGCCCGTATAGATATTCAGTCGATTTGGCAGTGTATAATTAAGTACTTTTCGAAATTGTCATCAACTGTTGTAATTAAGTGTCTCTGTACTATTTTTATTTCGCTTATTAATCTGAAATGTATTTATTGTTTCATCAACAATAACAGTATTAATGACTGGAAAAGAATCAAATTATTATCTTAAAGCTTAGAAGGAATGCAAAATTTGATCAAAAATAAAACCAAACTTTATAACATGAAATTTAACTCCTACTTAGATTAAAAATATTTTGAAGAAACTATTAAAAATTTGTAATTACTTCAGTTAAATATAATTAAACAGGAAATAAAATGAATACCAATGTTTTGCACCGGCTAAGTCATTTTTCACAGCCATGCAACGCGCTAAACCCAATCTAGTCAAATGTGAAGGTTTGTTAGAAACATCAATGTTTAGAACCTTTTCTTTTTTACTTTCCAAATTTCTATTCTCATTTGGCTGTGGGGATTGAAGTTCTGGCATAACCGTGGTTTTTTGAGAAGTATTTGGAGGAACAGGCTTAGAAGGTTGTTTAACGTTACCAGTCGGTTTTTTAATAGTAGGATTTTTTGCAGGAGTAGATTTACCAGGTGTGTTTTTTTGAATAGGCTTTGCAGCGGGTGCTTGCGGTTTTTTGACTGGTTGTTTTGAACATTTTTCAGCAGGTTTTGCTACTTTTGTTTCAATTTTACTCTCTTCTTTAAATGATTTATTGAGATTACTCCATTGATCTGAAAACCACTTCTGTTTCTTAAGACCATTTGATGGTTCCCCACTAGAAATAACGTTTTCCAATTCAAGACTAGCTTTAAAACTTGCAATAGCGTTTTCTAATTGGCTTTCTTCACCTAACTGATTATAGGTCTGCAATTGAGATTCTCCTAGAAGGCACAAAGCAAACGAGTTTCTAGGAAATGACAAGCAAAATTTTTGAGAAGAATTTAATTTCAAACTAGCTAATTCTTGACTGTTGGGCAGACCGCAAGTCATCGTGAGTGGCACGAGCCTACTAGCAAGAGTTGCGATTTCGGCGTTATTATCAGAAATTAACATTCTGTTATATTGACAGTCCAATAAGGAAGACATCAATTGCTGATATTGATCTGCTCTCTTCTTGATCATTTTCAAACCCGAGACTAACCATTTACAACACAGTTGGGCTGAAGGCTTAAGATTAACACAAAAAGAAACTGATTTGCAAAGAGCTGAAAGTGTCAAAAAGTTTAAATTGTGCCAAAGCGATTCCCCATATAAATGTGTTTTCTCTGAATCTCCAAGATGAAGTTTATACAAAACACTTTCTTGAAGGTATGCACTGATCTCTTCTTTATGTTCATTGGCGGATTGATCATTAATGCTTAATGCATAAGCAAGTAGTAAATATGATATTTGAAGCGAAGGCTTTATTGAGATAGATTGCCGTAGTCTTGCAATTGCCGCCTCATATTCACCACGTTCTAAATGCATTCTACCAGCGTGAAGATTGTATTCTGCATTTTCAGGAGAAAGTGCCAATGCGTCAAAAAATTTGCTTGCAGCTCTACCTAATAAAGTTTCTGTTGTCACCATTAAGGAAGCAAGTTTACCAGCCTGTGTTGCTTGCTGAGATTTCCATGAAAATAGAGACTGAACATAATCGGCTTTATCTGATTTTCCAGAATTTTTAAGCGATTGATATTCTTTCTCAATCCCTTGGAGTTTTTGACTAAGTGGTGCATAACTAGAAATTCCATGCAGGGCGCAAATTCCATTAATTTCATCTTCTTTTCCAGCTTTAATTGCTTCATTTTCAATTGCATCATTGGCATCTGTTTCATTTGTAGAAGCACTAAAAACATCTTTTGCAATATGCTGTTCTTCCAGCAGAAGGGCTAGATAAAAATGCAGTTCTGCTAATTTCGGCTTGGTCTTTATAGCCGTAGCAACCATAGCAATAGCTTCTTTTAATATACTTAAGGCGCTATTTGCATTCTTGCTAATTTCATTTAAATATTCAACAACTTTGCTTTTGGCATCTTTGAGCAAAATCTCGGCAGTCGAGTCATCAAGCATGAAATCTACTAGCTTAGATTCCCATTTGCTTTTGGGATTTAAAGGCAGACAATGTGGTAAAAATTCTGTAACAACTCCACTACATATCTGCTTTTGATGAAATTTTTCAAATTCAGAAGACAGTTTTTTGTTACATTTACCACACGTGACCTGATCGCAGACATATTTATGTTTGTCTACACACTCTTTGAAATGAGATGAGAGATTTGCTAATGTAGACTCGAAAGCACAGTCCTTAATGGGGCACGTGACCTCGGCCTTAGAGATGTCTCCATTCATATTTTCATCATTACAACTCCAATTACTTGGTAAAACATTTCCATTCAAAGGGTTAACTTTCGAATGAAGTGTCAGCATTTCTATGCAAGTGGTACAAAAAACATTTGCTGTGTCCTTGATCTTAATGGGAGCGTGGATGCAATTGATGCAAATCGGGCACATGAATTTCACATACTGGTCGATGTTTTTGAAAACTGGTGGCATTGGAATAGGACTCCGCATAAATGTTATCGTATAAGTCTCTGTGCAGCTACCGTCCGCCGATCCAACTAAAATAGAAACAAATGTAGATGACACGTCTAACTGAACGACTTCAGTGCTAGACTTCTCATTTATCTTGACCGTTGCTGATTTATCACTAGGAACAGCGCTAATTTCAACTGAACTACATTGCCAAACAACACTGGCATAATAGTCTTTGATGTTAGAGGAGAATTCAGGAAGAATTGTTTCATTTTTAACAGATAAACTGGATAGTGTTGCATTCTGCGGGGACAGTCTATTCAATTTCACCTAAATATATTCGAATTGCATATATTATAAATAACAACTGCAATTTTATAAACTTTTTAATACCATGTTATAGCATTAATTATAATTTCTTCATCAAAATTACAATGATAAAAAAAATTGATTAATATTCCTATCTATTGATTGATATCGTAAATATGTCCAATAATTCAGAGGCTAATTTGTTCAGTAAAATGCTTAAAGATCTTTTAGTTTGAAATCAATTTAGATTGCAGATACATGAATACATCTTTAAATTTTGTATAAATAATTTTTTTTGTAAAATACGATAAAATCTGAAATAAACGAAATTTCGACTCTCAAATGATAACGATTTTTACAATATATTAATACATGACAAAAATTATCCCCAAAAAGCGTGTATTTTGATATTTCACTAGGGCAACCAAGCTTTTTTTATGAAAAAATGCTCTTCAGCTACTTAAAGATAAAACAATTGAATGTTTGAAATATGACGGTAATGGAAATTATGATTCAAGAAAAACGCATAATGGATACTTTCCAACACCTAATTCTTAGTCTTAGATCTGATAACTGAAAAGAGAAATCTGTGACTAATTGAAACTAATTCTCTCGAAAGCTAGAATGTGAAATATTAAGTGAAAACGGAAAGCATGGTGCCATTAAGACGCGAACATTCGAATTCGGCAGAATGAAAATGTAGAAAAAAAGCATGAAATTTCAACATGATCATTTCAATATTTTTTATGTTATCAACATAATCCATGTCATTGTAAATCTCACTATTTTATTAATTGTTGTGTAAAAATGTGTTGGAAGAAACATAGCTACTGATTACAATTAGAGACAAATCTTCATTGTGCAAATCTAAGAAACAGGATAAAATGAATCAAATCGGTAAATAAATCATACTCGAAAATTGAATAATTATTAAAATAAAATACTACATTGAACTACTGAATCCACAAAAAAATAATGAAGAAAAAGTCAGTGTTGTTACAATTGCTTACAATATAAAATAGTGAATTTACACTGTAAACAAATCAACGTACTTACACTACAACTACCAATACAATGTACTGTTTGAACACGATTCATAATAAATTGTATTTTACTAAATAGTTAGTTCATGTAAAATAATCTACATGATATATTTTTATAAGGCTCAGCAACTGAAAGCTAGTGTCGAGAATGTTCTCATTGCAATCAGGTTATTCATGTCATTAGTGGACAGGAGTACATCTTCTCGTTCGTCAATAAAATTCTACATTTAAGAAACACAATACATCTTACCACTTGTCAAAAGAACTAGTCTGATGCAAACTTGAATGATGGGATATTTGTTGCACAAAGTAAACTCTCAAAATTCACTAAAATCTCAATCGATATCTCTAACAACTACAATGATTTTATCTAAAGAGTGCATGGTGAAGTTGTTATTCAACGTAGTAAATGGAATGCTACAAATGAGGCAGAAAACTTGAAGAAATTGCTGCTGTTTGTGCAGTTGATCAAAGAATAACTATTTTATAATGTTTGCATAGTTTTTTAGGTCTATAAGTATGCAGAACGCTGTCCAGAGAAGTGAACTTAAGATAATATTAACATAGACTTTTAAAGTACAAAAATATTTACTTTTATCGATAGATTTTTTTTGACAAGCACACACACACAGGCACCAGGTAGAACTATTGCTGCAACAACATCTTCTAGGCAAAGGAATTTCAATTAATAGGTGGGATAATAATAGGAAGGTATTTAATATGAAAACATTTTCCGACCATTTAAAAAAATAAGTGCAGAAGCTATTTGATAATGGAGAAAAACGACGATATTTTATTCCATCTCATCTACTATACCAAATTATTGACTTAACCACTCCTGAAAATATGAAATGTTATTGAATTTGCTGATCTGCTTTCGAGCATGTACATGCAGAATAATTCAATATAATCATAAATCAGAGAAATTTTGTACTGAAACTATGTTGCATCGCTTGTCAATACCTTATACTGTAAGACATTACTACCATCTTCAGAGCAAGATTCTACCACAAATTCTGTTTCTTTTCCAGGAGGCAGATTGACAATGTTCTTGTTTCTATTTCCTTTAATATTACAGGAGGCTGCAGAATCAAGTAACTTCCAATTAAATTTGACCTTTTCCACGGAGCTATCTACCTAAAATAAAGTAGGTAAGAAAATTATTTAGATTTTGACAAGCATTCCAAATGAGCTAAATTCAACTCATTGATATATATATATATATATATA
>CABFPE010000013.1:983460-1004907 GCA_900660155.1 Hofstenia miamia
AAGCATTCTTTCAAACAGTGGTTAACGGATTCATGCAAAAGTTTTATAGCTAAGAAAGGCATGCTTATAATACATTTTCTAATTCTCGAACTCTTCAAAATNTTTTTAAGAATTAATGTTTCTTACTGTCCCAATAAATCATATACCATTGAAATCATTGAACAATTAGAACATGAACTTATTCTTGCATGTTCAGAAAATAAAGACGATTCTGTTAGGTGACTGGAACCTCAACTTTTTTTAACAAAAACGAGCAGATTTAATTAGAATTTTTCCTAAATACGTTTAATTTAAAAATGGTTAATACAATTTCTCCAACAATAATTACTGGATCTAGCAATACGCTGATAGATTACATTACTTTACCAGAAAATATCAAAATTCCATATATATATATATATATATATATATATATANAAGGCATGCTTATAATACATTTTCTAATTCTCGAACTCTTCAAAATTTCTCACTACATAAAAAGGCAAAAAATATTTCTAATATAGAAAACCGAAAAGTTCAATGCATATTTTAAGCGTGAGTACAAAAATGATCCCGATCAAAATTCTAAGTGGAACTTTATTCGTGATGCCACCAATAATAATAGAGCTAGTATACTACTATTGATAAACTCAAAGACTGGAATGGATACATGCACATCAATCTAACATCCTAAATAAAACTTTTTTTAACCTTCCAATACAGTAATCAAAATGGTTCATGCATATTTTCTCAGTAATCTCAGTTATGTTAATGTGCCAATCACAAATATAAATGATTCCTTTCTAAAAAAGCTTGAAACCCAGTTTAAATGGGCTCTGAAATTGTGTCAAAAAACTCCAACAAAACAAAAGATTATATTATTGCAACTACCCTTCCTCCAAGACAGCTAATCACTTTAAATAACGTAGTAAACTTCTTTAAGATTATTAATGAATTACCAAGTTTCCGAACTTTAAAGTCAATATCGGAAAGAGATCGAAAAAATTTTCCTGATTTAAATTTCATAAAAATATTTTGAAACGTTCATTTATTAATAGCGCTATCAGCTACTGGAACATCCTTCCAAAAGTTATTAAAAATAACAATAGTTTTATTCTTTTAAAAAGCAGCTAAAAACTTTTTTACTAAAACAAAAATATATATATCGGAAAAATCTTGGCTGGGATTTAAATATTATAATAGTGATTACACTATTTTACGTAACTAATTACATTGTAATAATGCCGCAAACTACGCATGTTTAATTCTACTGTAAACATCACTTTGTATTTTTTATGACGCCATTTAATAAGTCATCAGTTCTGCAATTGTCAAACACTTATTCAATTAAGACTTTCTTATTCTTATTCTTATTATATATATATATATATATATATATATATACATTAATATAGTTTTTCTAAATTAAGGAATCTACAACGGTATGAATGTATATTTTTGTCTTAATAGTACTAAATCAATGCCACCCTCGTTCTCCTTTCGTGTTACAACTAAATATGAAATCATAAAGTCGATACATGTTTAAAAAGCAAATTCAGCGAACCTTCTCGAATACCAACTTGACTCCTAAAACTCACAGCCGACTTAATAGCTGAACCAATTTGTTACATTTAGATGTCTGTATAATGCCACTATTTAAAAAAGACGATCCTGAAGATTGCTTAAATTACAGACCATTTCATTCACTTCTCCAGTCAGCAAAGTATTTGAACGAACTCTTTTTAATCAAATTAACGAGGATTTTTGCAAACATGATCTTTACTACAAAACACAAAATGATTTTTGTAAAGGTATTTCTACCAGCGACGCTTTAATACAAGCTATTGAAAAATAAAGAAAAACAATACTCAGCTGTAGCTTGCTTAGACCTTTCGAAAGCACTCGATTCCAATATATAATATACTCTGGGTACCAGATAATTTGACTACTGGATACCGGATAATTTACCGGATACCGGATAATATATTGTTCAATTATTACTAGGAAAACCAAAAATATGACTTTTAAAAACAAAATATGACCTTATTTTTATGGTAATCTATGACTGAATTTAATTAAATATGCTCTAAAATATGACTATCCATTTTTCAAAAATGATCAATTTAAGCAATATAAAGCGTTTTTGTATTACTGAGAACAAGATATGGAATAAATACAAAAACGCTTAAATAATACTATATCAATTTTTAAAGCAAATCTGGTTCGCTAAATTATAATAACAGCGCATAAATTTCCACATATTATTGTGGTTAAAATTTCTGTTATACGGCAAAAGTTTTCTCACCAGAGAGAAACATCTCTCAACTGCAGCTTCTGTACACGTTTCGTAGAAAGCATCTCAAATTTCCGATTTTAATATAACAATATTATTAATGTAATAACAAGCTACAGTTAAACTTGGAAGAACCACCTTCCCTTTATTACAATGTTTGTTCACGTTTGAACACCCTGAAGCTAAAACTCAGTAACTATCCTACATAAATTTGAGTCGAATTTTTCATGTACGTAAAAGCTTCACATTTAATTTAAATTTAGTACAATTTACAATGTGTTTACAGTTATGTGGTTTTATTGATGTTAGTGTTTTGCAATGTAAGAAAATAGATCTTGTTGAAGAAGCTTGCAGCTTTAACAGAGACATTAACCCTTTACATCCTCCACTGGTGTAAAATTTGTGTGCTTAGAATGTGGTATATCAACTTTTGGAATTTGGAGAAAAGCTAAAGAATTGTGATTATTATTGCTTATAACAATCATTACAGAGAAGAAACGTTTAAATAACTTCAATTTTTTTCAACCAAAATTTTACAATTTAATAAAATTGGGTGTAAGATAATTAATATTGTTAAAATTATCAAGTCATTGTGGTAAATACACAGTCATTGATAACGAGATATTACGCGGTATAAATATGGATTATTACTTTAACATTAGAAAACCTGAGTGGTCAAATTCACCACTTTGCATATTTTAAATGCATTTTTAATGCCTTATGTAATAAGAATTTAAATAGAAAACCTGCTTAATTTGTTTTTCTGATAGTTTCTTTTATTTGTTTTTGTTTTTATTGGTTTTATTTCAATGAGTTAATTCTGATAACTGCATGAATTTAGATATCGAATCACTAGGCTTTTTAGTGTCAAAGCAGTGTTTTGATAATTATCCTTGATTTAAAATGCTTGAACAGATCTTTATTTGTATTGATAATCATTTTTGGTAGAATAAATGGGAGTTTTGCCACAATAATTCAGACTGTGTACCCCGTTGAATATCGCATGTGCTCAACTTTGACTTTATGTAACCTTCTATCTGCCAATTTGGAATTATTTGAAAATAATTTCATCTAGTTCGCTTAGCAAAAATACTATTATATTCTAAGCATTTTTTAAAGTTGGCATTTATATATTTTTAATTTGGAAACTAATTCCATGGTCTCGTGAATGCATTAATATCAAAGAATACCAAATTATTTACTTATTAATTAAATCAGCCGTAAAATTCATGACGAATATTTTTGATTTCAGAAAGCTTTGTTTCATAAATATATGTGTTGTAGCAAATATTTAGCGCTATTTATGAATTTTTTATATTTGTAATATTTTTTCATCGTTTGAAAAAATATTTTTTTACAGTTAACATAAAATTATGTTGAGTACCAACTTTTTCAATAAGACTTTTCAACAGCTAAAAATTGCATTTGCCCTCATTAATGCGGACATTTTTTACAGTCATTCAAGTATTTTTAAAGAAAAATTTGTAATCTTATAACTCTCGAACTAATAAAATCTGGAAACACCACAAGATAAAGGATTATTTTCTCTTTTATTTATAACTTAAATTCATTTCAGTGGAGCATTCTTACCCGTAGATGTATTCATATTCATTGGCTTCCAAATTTCATACAATGCTCTGCGACCGAGTATCCATATGCTTTTATTAAGCAGTTATGGTTAACAATTTTGGCTACGGTCAAAGAGCTACGGCCAACGGCTGGCTGAGGCAAAAGATTTTGCTTTACGCCCAAAATCCGGCTAAGAATCATTTCTGAACATTAGTATGAACAATTTATTTCCATTTTTTTATTTGTACTTTTATTTTATAAACTTAGTCGCTTTAACCATTCTTCTTAATTATTCAATCTATGAGCATGTTGTAATCGATGCCATCAATCGATCATCACCAAATGCTAGGAGATGCATCCATCTCATCTCCTAGAATCGCCACCAATGCCCGTAACTGTCTAAAACGAAACAAATTTTTATCAAGGTCTATTAAAAAATACTAATTAATATGCAAAATTTCAAAATAATAAACTATTATTAGTCAATAAAATTCCAAGTAAATGGTGGCTATTTTGAAATCATTTTTGGTTGTTAACAGTAAAGATTAAACAACCGATGTAATTTTCTATTACTAATTTAGAATATTTGAAAATATAATTCAATAATACGATAAATGCAATATAATTAATGCAATCAAAAATTAAATTTAAACGAAATCATTATTCAAAAACCGAATAAAAATATTTTTAACATTGTGCATAACTAAATAGGAACATCTAGGATTATTGTAGACATCGAATTTTGAATTTCAAAGTAGCACTTAGAAATTCAACTCTGAGGAGTACTACGCTATCTCATTACTGTTTTGTTTTATTGTAAAGTCTCTAGACTAAAATTTGTTTTAGGAACGAAAAATTATTGTGTCTAATACTTTAATTTTATATGCCGTTAAGAAAATTATCATTTTTGTATTTCAATACAATGCTATGCATTAGGGTTCTCCATATTTTGGTCATGTTTGAAAAGTTATGTTTGAACAACCTGATGTGGCAGTTTTGCTCAAAAATCACAGTGAAAAAATTTTTCATATCAGTTGAATTTTTGATCCCCCTCAAAAGTAATGAAATTTTGCCTCAAAAGAGGCAAAACAAGAATTTTTTTATATGTTTGTGATACTTCCACCATTTAGAGACTAATTCGACAAAATATCATAGATAAAATGTCTTAGCAATTTTCAGACATTTATTACGTAATTGGTGACGTCAATAAGCTAAAGTTAAGACTGTCATGCTAATTTCTGAAACGATCAGTTGAATTTGAATGCATGTAAGTAAAATTTTAGTTACTGATACTTCTTTTATAGTATGCAATGCTGTACTGTAACTTGAGATTTTAGTTTTTACACTACATATGTAGCCATGTAGAAGTATTATGGTTACAAAATTTCCAGAAATGCTTTATGTTCAAACGCTTAATTAGTGGCTTGATTTTATCAAAGCTCCACCAACAGATAAAATTAAACATTCTGGAAAAGGGACGTTATCAAAAACCTATTTACTTCCTGGAAATTCCTAGGACGATTTATCAATAATAATTTGTCGATTTTAGCCTTGAGGTGCAAAAAGCCCAAAAATTCATCTAATTTGAAATTTTTTAGCAAAACTGCATCACATCAGGCTGTTCGAATACAACTTTTCAAACATGATCAATATATGGACAACCCTACTATAGCCTACGTGTACACATATTTATATCAAAATATGTACAATAAATAATTTACAAAAAACACCCAAATCATTCGACGCATTAATAAATTATCCAAGCCAAGTAATTCATGCTGTTTGCCTAATCTATTAAATTAATAGCTTCAAGAAAAACAATTTTTCCAAAATCTGTGATTACTTCAACAAAAAATTTCAAACGCTTATAACTCACGAACTAATTAAGATATTTAAAATCTAAAAACACCCTACTGTGTGACAAACTGACTTTGCGCACGGCGCGTTTGGTTGGGACTCGCATAGATTGTCTCAAAAAAAAATATTTCAGGGTAGTTGTTGTTTCCAATAGCATTAGACCGCCTCATTATCTGAACACTAGGTATAGAAATAATTTGAGCATTCTTCAAAAATCTGATTTCTCAATGAAAAAAAAATCTTAATTGCATGTAATTCAGGCACAAGAACATGTTTTAGCACATGTCTTCATCATTGCATGAGCGGGTCATGCCCCATAAAACGTCCATGTAAAAACCTTGCAATATTTCTTAACAACCTTGCATAAAATTGTTCAAAATGCGGATAAAACAGTTAGTTACGTAAATGTTACACTAGTGTAAACAGGGTTAATTACACTTTTGGTTACTACATAATTACGTCATATTTCATTATTGAATGTACACCCAGGTGAACAGCCACACGAAATTCCAGAATTCTTTCTTGTATTCACATACAGTCGATTTTAAAAGTAGTATGTAAGATTCTCCAAAGCATGTAAAGAATTAGCTGGTAATGCTAATAGCAAAAATTCGATTAGAAACAACAATAAAACTGTGTAAAGAAAAATTGGATATAGATTGGAGCACATTTGATTTCGCATTTTACCATATGCCGCAGGCGACTTCTTAGAAATAAATTCTGTGAAAACAAAGAATGTGCTGCATTACATTTTTCCTATATGATTGAACATTTGCTAAGGATTTCCAAAAACACTCCAACTTTTGCCGTGCCTTTAGATTATTAAGAAAATTTGTATGGGGTGGTGTAATATTTTGGCCTCTATAGTAAATGCATATTAGGAATCATTATTATGTCAGCGGTCGGGTTTCCCCCGCTTTTGCAGAAGCGATTCACAGTTCGCTCTTTGGTGGCGTTGCTACCCTCGATGCGGCCAGCGCTTTGATAAAGAACATCAAATGTTCGCCCGCCTAAATCAAGAAAACGCCGCCGAAGCTCTTCTCTTTCTTTTCAAGTCTTCACTATCCACACCAACAAACGTCGAAAAAAACACCACAAAAGTCACTCTCTCAACCCACAATGCCTCAAAAAGAAATCACCGTCACTCCACCAAGTGTACCTTCAACACCCAAACTCTTCTCCTTTCCCAGAATATCGCCTGCATCGCAAAAAAAGCAAATTCCAGCGTCAAACCACTCGTTAGAAAGATGAAAACAGGAACAACCACAATCATCATAGGAAGTAGCATCCTCAAAAAAGTTCGTACACATCGACTTCTTCAAAATCAAGTAAAAATCATTCATTCATACCCAGGAAGTAGCACCACAGCACTAACGCAAAAAATTGCGCAATACGGAAGTGCACATGTCGGCACTGTAATGCTCAACACTGGTCTTATCGATGCGCTCAATTCCAGTCCCTACACGTTTCGCTCAAAGTTACACAACATCATCTCAGAAGTCAGGAAGAAATTCACACCTCACCACATCTACCTCTTCGAAATCACCCCTGTCTGTGCTGATCACAATCTCTCAAAGAACTTCGCAATTAAGCACTGCAATCAAATCATAAGAAAATTCTCTCAATGTAATCTTAGTGTCATTCCAGTCTTTGATCATTTCCTTCTTTCGCCGCGTTCTATAAATTCCACTCTTCTTGCGTATGATGGCATCCATCTGTCTGATAAAGGTATCTCAGTCTTTATTCGTAATCTAAGGAACTTCTTTCCCACTCATTTAACTGCAATTGTCTTAACAGGAGATGTAGAATTAAATCCTGGCCCAATTTTAGATGAATGTAACCTTGAGAATTTGCAGAATCGTTATAAAAATAATTTTAAATATATTTATCTAAACGCCAGAAGTCTGAATTCAAATAGAAATCATTTTCTTAAAATTGCATCTCAATTTGGCTCAAACTCAATTTTTTCTATTACAGAAACTTGGTTAAACAATAATATTAATCCAAATTTGTTCAATCAAGACCTCGAAAATTTTAATGTTTTTGTTAAAAATAGGGATAGTATTAGGGTGGTGGCCTCATGCTAATTGTACCAAACGTTTTAAATCCAATACGTAAGAAAGAATTTGAATCAGATCATTCTGTTTTTGAATCATTATGGATCGAAACTACTCACTAAACATATTAGGTGACTTTAATATCAACTATTTCAATTTTTATAAAAAAATCATTGAAAGAATTATGCCCTATTTATAATTTAAAAATAATCAACACTCAAACTCCCACTCGAAAAACGACATTAATTGATTACTTTTTATCCAATTCGGAAACTATACATAAGATCACGCACTCTGTATTTATACTAATAAGATTCAAGTTAAGCTTCCTAAATTAAAAACGATTTTTTCTAGGGATTTCAAAAATTATTCAGATGAGATCATGGAAAATTTACTTAAAAATATTCCATTCGACTATATTTATACTCTAAATTCTGGTTCCCACATGCTAAATTACATCGCGGCACAGATTAGGCGAGCAATCAACAAATCAAGACGATTTTATTTAAGCACGACTGATAATCAGCTAATTAAGAATACCGTAAACATGATGCAGAAACTCTTTGAACTAGCTAAGGCTAACCCGACTGAAATAAAGTGGACTAATTACGAAAGATCAAAGAAATTAATTAAGGACTTACGCGCTAAAAATTTAGCTTTAAAACAACGTCAATTTTTTGAAAATTTAAATTTTTCTAAACAAAAGTGGAGATTTCTAAACCGTTATATTGGAAAATCGAATGGCCTCAATAGTGACATTTCAGAAATTTATATTGATAATAAAATATTTACCGATACTAAATCATTTAAATCATACATTTAAAGAATTATGTAACTTCAATTTTCCTAAACCTTCTCTATCAAAATTTAGGCAATCAAATTGTAAGTCAACGTTTCAGTTAAGCTGTCTACCTTAAGAGAATTAGAAACTATTGTACAAAATTTAGACGTTAATAAATCTTCAGGTTCCACTCATTTACCGTACTTTATTATTAAGAAATTCTTTCATATATTTGGCGAACATCTATCATTTGCATTTAATCAATGTATAGTTGAAAACGAATTTCCGGAGACATAACACCTTTGTATAAAAATCGAGATCCCCTCATTGCTAAAAATTATAGTCCAATCTCAATAACACACCCTTTTAGTAAATTATTCGAAAAAGTATTGCACATTAAAATCAACCAATACCTTGCATCTGAGAATATCTTATCATCGAAACAATATGGTTTCCGCGCAAAACATAGTACAAGTGATGCAATTATTTCAATTACCGAAAAATTATCCTCAAACAAATCTCAAAGTAAATCCAGTTGCATAGCACTTCTAGACTTAAGCAAAGCTTTTAATTCAATGAAGTTTGAAATTTTGGAGATTAAATTTAAAAATTACCGATTTCGACAAAATTCAATTAAGTTACTTATGAGTTTTTGGAAAATAGAAAACAGCGTGTTTTAATGAATAATATGAAATCTGATTATATTAAAACCTATCGAAGATTGCCTCAAGGCACAGTACTTGGGCCAATTTTATTTGCAATATATGTAAATACCATAATTAAACATGTAAAACATAGTGAAATATATCAATTTGCTGATGATACCTACCTCATAAATACAGATATTGATGCATTTAGGGCCACAAAAAATTTACAAAATGATAATTAACATTTTGTCTAGCTATTTCTCATCAAATCAATTAAAAATTAATATTGAAAAAACGCAATTCATTATATTTTCCCCCAATTCTGTAAAAGAAATAACAAACAAGATCGAATTAATTGTTAACAGTGTTCCAATTAAAAAATCTGATCATGTTACATATTTAGGTGTTGATATTGACAAAGATTTAAAATTTGATAAATTTCTCCTAAAAAAGTTACAAAAAATGGCTTCTGGCGTTAGATACTTATACCACCTCAGAAATTTTGGACCAGATTATCACGTTCAATTATTACATGCCTTTTATTTATAGCAATTACACTATTGTTCATTTTTATTTATAAATTTCAATACAAAAGCCGCTGTATATTATCAAAAACTTTTAATTGGTCATTAAAAACATTAAATTTTGCACGTAAGCATGACCAGCTTCAATTTTATTTAAGTATAAATATGGTCGACAATCAATTTCTTTTCTTGATAATTACTTAAAAGTAAATACTCGATCACATAAGTTTATTTGTAGAAGTATTTCCTATCCAAGTTTTCACCGAGCAGCCTCTAATATTTGGAATGATTTAGAAAATGAGATATGAATAGAATAAAATTACAAAAAATTTAGAAAAAAATTAAAAATCGTACTTTTACATCGACAAAATACAATTGGAGACACAACCATGCTAAACACAATTACTGATTTTTTTACACTGAGCTCACCACACACATAGACACACACACACACACACACACATTTATTCTATATATATTTTATTATTATTTTGTAAATACATGTATTTGTAGTTTGTAGTTTTCTTACTGTTATTTATTTACAGCTTTAAATTTGTTTTGACTCATAATTTGAATCACCGGTTGGTATTTTTGCCTAGGAAAATTTTTTAAGTAGAGAAATTTTTTCTCAAAGGTGTCTAGAACACAGATTTTAATAACGTTCGGTTAAATTTTCGTTCTCTAGGGATGACATATGCATAGTAATCATATCATCTACAAAAGCCTGTTATGGTGCAATTCATGATCTTGATGTGAACTCATTAGCAAAATATTTATATATTACTCTTTGCTAAAATATCTTATTTTGCTGAGTAGCAACTATATTTAATTAATAATGAAGACTTTTAACCTAATCAGAAAGAAAAAAGGTTTAAATTTTTGCTACTTTTGGTAGTTTACCTTCATATTTGTACAACAGAATATTGAAAATATCAAACATTTTGAAATCATAACTACAATATTCATTGTAAAAATGTCCTCTGAAAAGATCTGTTGATGAAAGGGTGTTAAATAGTAAACAGTGCAATCCTGATTTAGTAGATCTAGTCCGTTTTTAGTGCGGAAAAAGCGGAACACTTTCAACTCTGGTGCGAACGCCTTATGATTTACAAAATTTGGAGAAAATTCCTTGTAAGTGTGTTTAAGGCTAAAATCTTTTTAATTTCTGAAAAGTTGGGAACATGTGTGAAACGGACTATGGATTAGTAACATGCGCATACTATTTAATATATGTGTGTCAATGATGTAAGATTTAAAACGGACGAGTAGTCTAGACTCGAAACCTGAAATCTCTACCTCATCCTAAAGACTAATTTTGAAGCTTTCTTTTGAAATTCAACAGTTGGATGCGGTACCGCATAAAGGAAATATTAACTGAATTTTAAAAATACAAGATAATAAAAATCATGAAAATCTTCAAAGAATCACAGCACTCCCACATTTCTTTGAACATATTTACTCCTACAAAATTAATTGTTTTATAGTTCGATGCTGAAATTAAGTATGTAGATAATGTGCTCTGTGCTCACATGTGCAACGCATACAGATATTTATGTAAGTCGTCGAAAAAAGCGCAATTTAATAAATATAGCAGTATGTCGCTCCCAACATTACCCTATGTATATGTACAGTATATACTTGCTTCAATGATTAAACAAACTTTTCGAAAAAATTCATTTTTTGAATGATTATATTTTGATTAGTATTACAAATATCATTACAACACTATTCTCTATGCAATAAACAGCCAGAAGTATCATTTTTGGGCCCGGCCCGCTTCCAACACTGATGTACAAGTAAATAAATATAATTAATGTTTGATTCAAAACTGTTGTTGCTTGGAAACTTTAAAATCTCAATAGTTGGATTCTCGGCTATATCGTAATTTTTTCATTTAAGTTTTACAAGAAGAGAAATTTATATTGTGTTCTATTAAAATCTACTAATACTAGTCGGTAGTTATTGGTATAAATAATAAATATTTCTGAAAGCAGACTTAAGCCTATAATATAATTTAATAAGTTAACATTACTACCAATAAAATTTCGTTTATTAATTTAACAGTTATCCAATCAATTAACATTAATGATTAAATTAAACGATTTTGTATATTTCTGCTTGCCTATTGTATTCTTGATACTTGCATGGGATTATTGTTTTTGTTAATTGAACTAAAATAACGTTTTTGAAAAAAGTTGCTTATTCTTGGTATGGTGTTACCATGTCAAATTACAGTTGGACATTTCTAATGAAATATTTTTAGCATCGTATTTCGCGCAATGGTCAATGGAAAGAACACCTGTTTTCAAATTGGTAACCACGGAAACAACAGCATGTCAGCAACCGAAATCGTAGTTAATCGTAATGAAATTCCCCATTCCGTACCCTTTTCAGAAGTAAGAAATAAACAGAATGCCACGGATCGCCCAAACCCAAATGATATTTCGATTAGGTAAGTTTATATTTTCAATTTTGTCGTCGCAGCATGTTTACATTTAATGTAGGGAATAAGTACAAAATCTTGTTGAAAATTACTATAATTGAACTGTAAAATGTAAGGTTCTTTTTTCGTTTTCATAAGTGTGCATATTCATAAGATTACATATTATATGATGTGATACATTGTACTTGCAATGATTTCTAGGAGGACCTAAGTTTTAGAAGGAATTAAAGCTATAATTCTCATGGGACGAAATTTATTATCCCATTTTTATCCCAAGAGTCATCTCATGATTCATGAATCTGTTGTTATATCATTCGACTGCCAAAATCCATAAAAATGTGTGAATGAAAGCCTTCCAGGTTTGCTTGATTTGAATCTCTGCAGACCCTTCCAATTGTAAGAGCTTTTGTCGGTAATTGCGAAACCAATATATATACTTTTCTTCCAAATTCTTTTAAAATTTCAGTGAATTTAAATTTTCGTTTCTAATATAACGTCGTTTATATATAATTAAAGCTATAATTCTCATGGGACAAAATTTATTATCCCATTTTTATCCCAAGAGTCATCTCATGATTCATGAATCTGTTGTTATATCATTCGACTGCCAAAATCCATAAAAATGTGTGAATGAAAGCCTTCTAGGTTTGCTTGATTTGAATCTCTGCAGACCCTTCCAATTGTAAGAGCTTTTGTCGGTAATTGCGAAACCAATATATATACTTTTCTTCCAAATTCTTTTAAAATTTCAGTGAATTTAAATTTTCGTTTCTAATATAACGTCGTTTATATATTGAAGTGATAATTTTATTTTCTAAGGGTATTTCTCACATGATATTAAGCTTTTTTTAGATTTAAGAAGGCTATAAATTTTCTATTAGACATTACAGTTGAAAATTTCAATTCAGAAAACTTTGCAAAAATTAAAATTCAAGTGATAATGCATCATTTTTAACAAAATTTCGTACAAAAAAGTGAGCGAAATACCCTGCAATTTATTAATTTGTTAAAATAATAAACCTTGAGTACAAAATTTTTGATGAAAAGCGTACCTTTGCCTCACATACAATATTTACATAGAAGAACTTAGAAATTATAAAGGTAATTTGGATTCCCATCCGTTGCATATTTTTCAATGCTAATTAAACGTCTATTTTGAATAATTTAGTACAAATTCTTGCATGAGAGAACAACCATTTCGCATACGGACCACAGAAAACTACATTAAGGTTGAATAAATTAGTGCAACTGATTATCTAAATCATCAGTCGAAATACCGTAGGCATAGCTATAAGATTGCATTTATAGCTACAAAATCTGCATACACTAAATTAGGCTATTTTACAAGATGATTCATGAAAAATGAATAAAACCATTACCAATTTTGAACGAGTTGTGTCCAATGATATTCTTACTTGTCCCGTGGAATCTCAATTTTCTTTAGGAATTTTCCCATATCCCATTGGACATCCCATTCCTCATGAGAAAGCCTGAAAATTCTAAATACGCTGAGCTTTAAATATACAAGTTGACTTGTCGTATATGCCTATTATGCATATATGAGTTATTTACTTTACGCACATAGGTATGAGATTCAAAAGAAAGCTAAAACAAGTATGAACAGAAAGGAGGTTGCTGATTACAGAATGTCCTATCGGCAAAAGATCTTGATCGATTTATTAACTGGTGGTTATGTTTCAGCTTACAACATAATTTTCAATATCGAATCTATTGCACAAGTAGGTCCTTCAAATCCCATTCGTCATCTCAAGCTGAGAAGCAAAGATGCTCTCACGTACGCCCAAGAGCAACTAATGAAAGTGGAAGAAGCGAATTGGAAGAATGACAATCAATCAATACATCAACACTATCTTCATGTATGACATTTTTCATTAATATCAATTAATATAATATGATTATATATAATTTTATTTCAAGCATTCGAAAAATACTTGTTGAATATCTTACATACTTTTTAATGCAAATCCATGTACAAAATATTGTTAATCAAAATAGAGCTACGATCATGCATTAACTAAGTTGTAGAATATACATGCATATTATTTATGTCTTATTATTCAAATTTTGTCCAAAGAACTCATTATGCCTAAATGTTGACATTTGTATAAAAATAGGATATGCTTATACATTTGACTGAGTTCAATTGGCCAACTGTTACCTCAGAATCATTACATTTCTCATTGTTTATTTAGTTAACAGATTACTTCTGCGATTACCCAGAATTATGTGGCTATTTTCTTAATCAGATGCTAAGTGTTGGTGAAAAAACTTTTGATGATGGCAAAGCGATGGCTCAAACACATAGGAAATTGGGAAACTTGTTTTTTGGTTATGGAAATAATGAAACCGCTTTAGAACACTATGAAAAGTATCTTAGAATATCAGAAAACCACAAAGAGTGGATTAAAGGTATCAATCACTGCATAAATATGAGCTCACATATATATCTCATCACAATTTTTTTGCCTTTCCATTAATATAAAGTGCATGGTTTTTTATTTATCAAACATGATTAATCATTTGATTAAGACCCTTGAATAACTATGGAGAGAATGTATATAGCAAGTGCTAAAGATACGAAATGTTATGCATGTTTTTGAATCATATTAAATTTATTCTCCCTTTATTAAAGCAGTGATGAGAGTGGTCTGGTCTGAACAATGCTAGAATGGAAGATTTTGGGACCGATTACTATAAAAGTGTAGCGGACGAGCTAAGTGCTGGAAAGGGCCAAATATTTTTATCCAACAGATAAATTTACAATAGATCAATTCCAATTTTTCAATATCTACATATATGCTGATCTTATCACCTTGCTGGTTGCAACTAGTGGTGCAATCAGGATTTGTGGAAGTCGGAGAGTATTCACTTATGTACTAGAACGTGATTTGTTCCCTTTCATTGTATAGTACTACATAAGTTAGATGCAGCACCAAAATTAAATATTTTAAACAAAAATATTGAAATAGATATTTCTAAATCAAACAAGACTTCTCCTTTTTTACAAAATTATTGACACGTCTATCTGTTTCCCTTGACTTTTTTCAGCTAAAAATTAGGAAGGGCTAGTCATAGATTCTACTAATGTCTTCATACAGAACCAAATACACTACTCAATCTCCCTTAACCTACTACAGTAAGTTTTATCAAAATGAAAATTGCAATTAGCATTGCAACTATAATTTTTTTCAAAATCAACATTATCTGTGTTTTGAATAAATGTAGTAACAACTATTTAAACATGGCAAAAGATCCTGCCACGAAAGATTGAATCCAGCCTTTGTGTCAATCAACATTTCTGGAACAGATACTACATTATAATCACTTTTGCTCCTTTATCAACAAAATTGTGAATCGTGAAATTAATAAATTTTTGTTGGGTGGTTTTAAAAATATGCTGTATATTTATGGAATCTTGCTTTATATTTTTGGAAAATTGCTTTATATTTTTGAAATCTTGCTTTATATTTTTGGAATTTTGCTTTATGTTTTTGGAAACTTGCTTTATATTTTTGGAATCTTCCTATATTTTTGGAATCATGCTTTATATTTTTGGAAAACACTGTAATAGTGTATATGGGCTCTAAGCAAAGACAAGTTTAGAAATTTCCTTACAGGCTTTAATATATTTTATCTGAAGCTTAAAACCCAATATAAATTATAATAATATGATATAAATTGGCATTAATTACTAATAAAAGCCTCAGTGATCTTATCAAAAACAAAACAGTTTATTCGACATCAAAAAATAAATTAAACAACTTAGATAAATAACCATGCATTTTATCAACGTCTGCATGATCTAATTTACTTCTTATCTTCTTGTAATATCTTCTGTTTCTAATTTTTTACTTCTGAACAGCCTTTGCAATTTTTTACATATGTTTTGCTTTCTAGTGATAAGAAGCTCTCTCTCTAATGTTGCTAAAATTTAAATTACATCTTACGTAATTGAAAATTTTCCACGACCGTAAATAAGTTTAGGGAATTTCCAAAATCACTCTATAATATGGAGTCCATATTTTCAATGGTGTTTATCAATGAAAATAATAACACTGTAAAAAAGTTAAATAGAGGTATCGGTATGTAATTCAATCTTGGCATTGTTCTTATTTTGTAATTATTTTTGGCCCATTGCTCTTCTAAAGTTGTTTTTATAAAAACGGTAGTGTTTTTGAGATTGTAGCACGCTGTTTAAATTTTTACAATAAAATTTTATATTTCCTTTAAAAGGGGCCCATGACATTACAGAACTGGATCCAGCAATATTAGTTAAGAGGGGCTGCAAGTCCTAATGCTTTTCTTAATTACACGTACTATCCATTATGAATTAGAGGTTTGCGGGCTGGCCCGGTGGCCGTGGGCTGCGGACGGTCACGCCTAGGCGGGAGGGCTTAAGATTCTATTTTTTGAACAAACGTTATTTTATGTTTGAATTATACTCTGTTGGTAGTAACAATGGACTATCATTGCACTATTACATTTTACATATAGGCTAATGTATAAATTTATATAATGTAAAGGAATTACACCGTTATGAAAAAGAACGGGCAGCCCGCGGGTGGCCTAACATGTAAACGGGCATGCCATAAATTGATAACGTGCTCAGGCGGGTTTGGTCCGTAAAAACCAAGGCCCGCAAACCACTATTATGAATACATGTGTATTTTTTCAATCATAAACAAACACATATTTTTAGAAATCTTTTTTGAAGCTAAATAATACAGAACGTGAAGAAAATAATTTAATTTATTAAATATAGCTGCTCAATGAATTTTTTTGAATGGGCAGCTTAGGGAAGTGATCCAAATTCAATACGTTAACAACACCGTTAACAAATTGTGTTTTACGTTAGCATGACCATAAACCAAATCGTTAACTTACGCNGCGGACGAGCTAAGTGCTGGAAAGGGCCAAATATTTTTATCCAACAGATAAATTTACAATAGATCAATTCCAATTTTTCAATATCTACATATATGCTGATCTTATCACCTTGCTGGTTGCAACTAGTGGTGCAATCAGGATTTGTGGAAGTCGGAGAGTATTCACTTATGTACTAGAACGTGATTTGTTCCCTTTCATTGTATAGTACTACATAAGTTAGATGCAGCACCAAAATTAAATATTTTAAACAAAAATATTGAAATAGATATTTCTAAATCAAACAAGACTTCTCCTTTTTTACAAAATTATTGACACGTCTATCTGTTTCCCTTGACTTTTTTCAGCTAAAAATTAGGAAGGGCTAGTCATAGATTCTACTAATGTCTTCATACAGAACCAAATACACTACTCAATCTCCCTTAACCTACTACAGTAAGTTTTATCAAAATGAAAATTGCAATTAGCATTGCAACTATAATTTTTTTCAAAATCAACATTATCTGTGTTTTGAATAAATGTAGTAACAACTATTTAAACATGGCAAAAGATCCTGCCACGAAAGATTGAATCCAGCCTTTGTGTCAATCAACATTTCTGGAACAGATACTACATTATAATCACTTTTGCTCCTTTATCAACAAAATTGTGAATCGTGAAATTAATAAATTTTTGTTGGGTGGTTTTAAAAATATGCTGTATATTTATGGAATCTTGCTTTATATTTTTGGAAAATTGCTTTATATTTTTGAAATCTTGCTTTATATTTTTGGAATTTTGCTTTATGTTTTTGGAAACTTGCTTTATATTTTTGGAATCTTCCTATATTTTTGGAATCATGCTTTATATTTTTGGAAAACACTGTAATAGTGTATATGGGCTCTAAGCAAAGACAAGTTTAGAAATTTCCTTACAGGCTTTAATATATTTTATCTGAAGCTTAAAACCCAATATAAATTATAATAATATGATATAAATTGGCATTAATTACTAATAAAAGCCTCAGTGATCTTATCAAAAACAAAACAGTTTATTCGACATCAAAAAATAAATTAAACAACTTAGATAAATAACCATGCATTTTATCAACGTCTGCATGATCTAATTTACTTCTTATCTTCTTGTAATATCTTCTGTTTCTAATTTTTTACTTCTGAACAGCCTTTGCAATTTTTTACATATGTTTTGCTTTCTAGTGATAAGAAGCTCTCTCTCTAATGTTGCTAAAATTTAAATTACATCTTACGTAATTGAAAATTTTCCACGACCGTAAATAAGTTTAGGGAATTTCCAAAATCACTCTATAATATGGAGTCCATATTTTCAATGGTGTTTATCAATGAAAATAATAACACTGTAAAAAAGTTAAATAGAGGTATCGGTATGTAATTCAATCTTGGCATTGTTCTTATTTTGTAATTATTTTTGGCCCATTGCTCTTCTAAAGTTGTTTTTATAAAAACGGTAGTGTTTTTGAGATTGTAGCACGCTGTTTAAATTTTTACAATAAAATTTTATATTTCCTTTAAAAGGGGCCCATGACATTACAGAACTGGATCCAGCAATATTAGTTAAGAGGGGCTGCAAGTCCTAATGCTTTTCTTAATTACACGTACTATCCATTATGAATTAGAGGTTTGCGGGCTGGCCCGGTGGCCGTGGGCTGCGGACGGTCACGCCTAGGCGGGAGGGCTTAAGATTCTATTTTTTGAACAAACGTTATTTTATGTTTGAATTATACTCTGTTGGTAGTAACAATGGACTATCATTGCACTATTACATTTTACATATAGGCTAATGTATAAATTTATATAATGTAAAGGAATTACACCGTTATGAAAAAGAACGGGCAGCCCGCGGGTGGCCTAACATGTAAACGGGCATGCCATAAATTGATAACGTGCTCAGGCGGGTTTGGTCCGTAAAAACCAAGGCCCGCAAACCACTATTATGAATACATGTGTATTTTTTCAATCATAAACAAACACATATTTTTAGAAATCTTTTTTGAAGCTAAATAATACAGAACGTGAAGAAAATAATTTAATTTATTAAATATAGCTGCTCAATGAATTTTTTTGAATGGGCAGCTTAGGGAAGTGATCCAAATTCAATACGTTAACAACACCGTTAACAAATTGTGTTTTACGTTAGCATGACCATAAACCAAATCGTTAACTTACGCTCAAAATAAATTCGCTCAAGATGAAGTTTACGTTAAAGGCGTGTTTTTTCCGCAAATTTTATTACAAATAACTTTGACACATTTGGGTTCTGCTTCTGCACATTTCTTCAAATATATCTATGCAAATAAATTTATTAAGCGTATGCAGACATTTGAAGCTAGAATTGTTGTTTACGTTTGCATTTTCACTTGTTAACGTATTGAATTTGGATCACTTCACTTTAGGGGGTTGTGTCATTCACACCCCACCCCTATAAGTCCAGGATTGCATCTATGTGTCCCACCAATTTGGGCCAATCAATTTAAAAATAGTTGTACTTGACTGAACTTCTGGCATCCATGGTATAATTTCCATTGTGTATAATAATACATCACGTTTAGATTCAGCGACTTATCAAAGTTTTTTCGAGGATGCATGTTGTTTGTTGCACAATTTTTATGTGACCAGAGGTGAATCAGAAAACTTAGATGGGAAGTTAGATGACTTGCTCAAGGCAAATCAATATGCGAAAATTACGGCCAATGATCAGATCATTGCGTCGACATCTCTAAAGCTCGGGATTGCTTTCCAACAGGCTNGGAGATGAAGTAGGAGCAGATGGAACAGTAGGCGAAGTGGGAGAAGGGCTCAGCAAAAAGGAAAGCCATCAAAGATTTCTTGAAGCTCAGCGGCGGAGAAAAGAAATCAATGGCTGTTGGAGAGTTGAGAGTCAAGATGTAATTAGCAGCAGTACAAGCAAGATTGGAAAACGAGTGAAGGGTGCGATGTTTCTTGGGATGACGAATGGAGAAAGTGACAATATCATCAACCGAGAGGAGCTGGAATTAGAGAACTTAATGAAGTCAAAAGGATCAAGATCCAATTTGCGAGTGAACAAACGATTGAACAGGAGGAGGTCACATGCATGGAAGTAGAGTGACAGCGAGAGGGTAGAGAATTTGAGAAGAGCGTCTTTGTATGGCAAGGGAGANTCTAAAGCTCGGGATTGCTTTCCAACAGGCTGGAGATTACGAAAAGGCGTTATCACTATTTACTGATTATTTACGATTCAATGTAGAGTCGAATTCTGACAAAGAACTAGATAAGGTTTGTAAAACATGTATAATATGTTGTCTAATATGTTGAATTTGAAGTTATGTATATTAAGGCACAATGACATACTAGATATGATTTAGTATGTCCTTGGTTAAGCATTGATAAATAAATACTATTGAAAGCGCCACAAAACATTCACAAAGTATAGGAAATCTAACCTACTTTAACATTTTTTTCAAATGACTTTGGTTTTCTATTGATTTTTTAATTTTCACTAATATTACTAACTATCTAGAATACGGTTTTTCAACAAAAAGTATTGCTTGAAAATTAAAAAGTCGCTAAAATCGCATTTTCTAACAAAATAACTAACTTTTTATACATAGAATTATTAAACATTGTGAACGTATTAAAAACTAAAATATATGTGAATTCTTAATCTATCTAGTGCATATAATAGAATATGCATGTATTCTAATCCATCAGAAATCAAAAATCATTTCGTTATTTTTACAGTGCCATCTAGCTCACTGCACTCAAAAGCAAAATTGAAAAATAGTATAGCGTTACAAAATATTAACAGAGATTGAAAAATTTCCCCAATTGTCCCAAAAATTTATCTGCAAAGAATTTTTATTGATAAAACTAGCCTGCTACGGTGTGGTGTAATGTATATGTAATACAATGTGACCTTTGAAAAAACGCTATGCATATGCATAATGCATAGTAATTAAGAGACAAAATACAATTTTAATACAATTAAGAAATGCTATTAAAATTCGTGGAAATTTTTAAATAAACTCAGCAAAATCGCAAAAATTCACTTTTGTCAACAAATTGTATCTCAGCTACTAAAAATATTTTAGTTCTAAATAGAGCGAGCATGCGGTGTTAAAAAGTTATTAAAACGATTTTCAAATTATAGTTTGACTGTGAATCTGAAAATGAGATACTTTGCAATATACAACTACATTTTACATTGATTCATGACCAGTATTGACCATTTAAATGAATCTTTTTAAACGGCTTTAAACGTTGTTTAAATCAGTCGTTTATTTAACAGTCTTTATTTAAACGGCAGGTTGAGGGCATTTACAATGTAGTAAACATGCAATAAAAATAATAATAATAATAATAATAATAATAATAATAATAATAATAATAATAATAA
>CABFPE010000013.1:1004986-1070270 GCA_900660155.1 Hofstenia miamia
AATAATAATAATAATAATAATAATAATAATGAATAACTTTAATATTTAGCCGCTGAAGGCAGACACTACAAAAAAATAAAATCAAGTCAAGTTTTACGGCAGCGAGGACAGTCACAGGAGATGAAGTAGGAGCAGATGGAACAGTAGGCGAAGTGGGAGAAGGGCTCAGCAAAAAGGAAAGCCATCAAAGATTTCTTGAAGCTCAGCGGCGGAGAAAAGAAATCAATGGCTGTTGGAGAGTTGAGAGTCAAGATGTAATTAGCAGCAGTACAAGCAAGATTGGAAAACGAGTGAAGGGTGCGATGTTTCTTGGGATGACGAATGGAGAAAGTGACAATATCATCAACCGAGAGGAGCTGGAATTAGAGAACTTAATGAAGTCAAAAGGATCAAGATCCAATTTGCGAGTGAACAAACGATTGAACAGGAGGAGGTCACATGCATGGAAGTAGAGGGACAGCGAGAGGGTAGAGAATTTGAGAAGAGCGTCTTTGTATGGCAAGGGAGAGATCCATTTGAAGGCACACTTCTGAAAACATTCCATAGAGTGGAACAAGGAACGAGAAGGCCACCAACAGGGAGAAGCGTAGAGAAGAATGGCGCGAGGAATGGGCTTAAACAAAGAGAGTTTCACAGCAGCCGTGGAACTAAAGGGAAAATTGCGGAGGGGGGCAAAGAGTGAGGACTTAGCTTTGCGGAGGCGAAAGGACGCATGACCAGACCAATTCAATTTAGCAGCAAGTTGAACTCCAAGATGAGTATGATGAGGAGGAAAGTTCACAGGAAAAGGAAGATAAGAAGGAGGAGATACAGAAAAGGAAATACCACATGTATTGGTTGGGCTAAAATCAAGATGGTTAACGGAAGACCAAGTAAACAAAAGCTCAACATCTGAGATAATATTGGAGGCAAAAAAACTACCAAAGTTGAAAATCGCAGTGTCATCAACGTACAGTAGACAGAATGAGTTAAGAACAGATTGAGGGAGGTCGTTGATTGCAACGAGGCAGAAGAGCAGAGCAAACACAGAACCTTGAGGAGCTCCACTAGAGCCAAGAGCCGGAGAAGAAATAGACGAGTTGATTTTGACATACTAACTACGATTGGACAGGTAGACTGGAAGAGTTCGATGAAATCATCATCAAAGCCAAATAAACTTAATTTGTCAAGGAAAATAAAATGCGTGATTTGATCAAAAGCTTTAGAAATGTCAAGAAAGATAGTGCAACCAGAATCATTACGATCAGAGTGGAAATAGCAGTTTTCAATCAAATTGAGCAACTTAGTGATTGTAGAACGACCCGGAAAGTTACCATGCTGAAAAGAATGTAAAGAAAAACAAGATGCCCAAGATGATTGATAGCTGAGAAAGTATAGCTATTGGACGATAAGAATTGACTTGAGAGGAGGGAAGCTGATTGGATTTTAACAGTGGAGAGATCCAAGATGTTTTCTAGCAAAGCGGAAAACGCTTAGAGGAGCAAATGTAGGAGAAGAGATGCTTTAAATGGATGGAAAGAGTTTAGGAGGTTTCGTGAATTACAAAGGATGGGACGCCATCAGGATGGCAAGGACCAGACAACTTTCAGGACCTAGGAAATATCATAGGCACTGAAGACGATGTCACAAAGGCGAATCAGCGGGGAGGTGGCAGGTAGACCCAGCCGGAGAGAGACAGGATCAGAGAAATTCGAGGCGAAATAGGCATTGAAGTATTCAGCTTTCTCCAGATCCGAGTGAGCAGAAAGATGGTTCCATCTCAAGCTGGTGAGGTCAGGTTTGGAATGCAGGGAACGCAAGAAAGAATAAAAGTCTTGAAGAGATCCAGATGAGAAACTGGACAGCAGAGTGATTTTGTCGAGTTCCATGAAGTTGATGACGTCTTCTGTGAGAGAAGAGATTTTCGAAGAATCGGAAGGACCCTAACGGTGTTTGAAAGATTGCAGTTTATTCAAAGAGTGTACAGTAAGGGATGAGAAATGGAAAGGGAGAGAACTACGCATTTTCCGACGACGAGGAACAAAGGATGAAATAACTTGGTGAAGGAAGGTGTACAGTCATCAGCAGAGAAAGAGTCATCAAAAATTGGGAATGAAGAAGAGATAGAAGCCTTTAGAGATACAAAATCACTGTTAGATCAAGCATATTGAGGAGCAACAGGACAAGCAGATGGGGTAATAGAATTGACAGACAGGTTGAAGCAAACAAATTAGTAATCAGACAGTTGAACCGGAACAAGGTGTCAAAAATACGATCAGGATGAGAGCACAAAACCAAGTCAAGAAAGAGGAGCGGGAAGTATGAGAAAACACAAGTTGTTCAAGAGAACAGGAAGCAAAAAGATTTAGAACAGCAAATGAATTCTTAGGCATCATTTGAGTGAAGTGCATTCCAACAAACATTAGGAAGGTTGGAAGGTTCAAGTCACCACAGATGAGGAGATGAGGAGGAATGGGAAATCCAAGTAGACGAGAGAGAGAGAGAGAGAGAGAAAGAGAGAGAGAGAGAGAAAGAGAGAGAAAGAGAAAGAGAGGGGGGAGAGAGAGAGAGAGAGAGAGAGATAGACTGATCAGGAAAGCACTCAAGCATGGATGAAAAATCAGCAAAGGTATATGAAAAGGACTGCTGGAAGGAGGGTTGTAAACAGAGAATAGAAACAATGTGATCACTGAGAACAACAGCACACCGCAACAGAAATAAAAGGAAAAAGACTAAAGGAGAGGGGGTGGATGTCAAGGTTAGGGCGACGTGAGGCAATGAGAACACTACCATGACGACCATCAAAGCGATCCATATGGGGAGAACTTTAAGTGCGGAGTTAGGAAAAACAACACTGTCAGCACCAAAAGGATCAAGTCAGGTTTCAGTAATGAAAATGAAGTCAACGGAAGATTGTATGAAGAAGTTGGATAAAGAGGCCATCTGACCACACTTCAGGATCCATGAGAGCAAGATGGAACTCTTGATTACAGACAATATGGAAGGAGGCGAATGGAGAATCCGTATGTGGTGAGATGGCAAGGACGTAGTCAAATTGAAGTGAGGAGCAACGGAGGTGATCATGATCAGCAGCATCAGAAGCAGAAACAGAATTATCAAAACGGCGTATATAGATGTGAGCTTTACGAGGAGGACGAGGAAGAGAACTAATTGGAACAGCAGGCAGTTTACTAGTACCAAGGATGTGACGAGGGCGATGATTGCGGTGAGTAGGCGGTGGAACAGACTGTCCAGAGGCGTGTGGCAGCACAGGAGAGAGAGCAGCAACAGCAGTAGCAGAACGTGGGGCAGGATGATTGGGACGATTAGGAATGGTACGTGGGGGAAGCACTGTAGGAGAACACTTGAGTTTGGATGAACGAGACATCGGAGGTAAGTTTGAAAAGGGAGTCTGACAAGGATGACAAGGCAACATCGGAAGGATTGGCGTAGGAAAACTGGTGTGAACGTGACAGGAAGTTGACAGCTTGGCGAAGCAGAGAGATGATGGTATCTTTCTTTAAAGCACCAACCACCGAAGCAAATTGGACATCCGAAAGATTCTGTAGATCAGCAAGCGATACATTAGCCACAGGCATAACGCTTAGTGGATTGCTTTTAATCAATTTCTATATGATGAACAATTTGAGAAAAATGCAAAATCTTGTAAGTTGTGTAAATCCGAATAAATCAGATATTATAGTATAGGCATGTTGCAAAACATAGGCGGATAGTCCTACTGTAGTAATTCAAACCAATCTTAGATGTTCAGGTTTTGTAGATATATCAAGCTAAAACCAATGCTGGTCTGCAATGTCATATAGAAAACTAGCCTCAACTAGATCACTTTCTAGAAGAAATTGCTTTTGAACTATTTGCTGAAAGTACTTAACTTCCCCTCAGAATAGTTGCACGATGCTTGCTCAGAATGTTGTCTTCCCCAGATAACTGCTATAGGTCACTGCCTAAAGGCTTCAATCTTATCTAGTAGAAACACGAATAGATACCATCTGAAATAAACGTATTGTGTTGGAACCTAAGCCGACAATAGATTCATTGATTTGAATTTACCTACTTTATGCATAAGTCATAGTTTGAACGCTTTTGTTAATTCAAATTAGTTTGAACTATCGTTTAATTAAAACTTCATAGTTTAATTGAATTTAAGCAGTTTAAATTTTATTTAAATTGTCAACACTGTTCATAATCTACGCTTTGTAGGTTCTTTGAATTAGAAAATGATATATTGTTCGACTTTATTTAATAAAACGTTCTTGTAGTCAGTCTCTGATTTCTTACTAATGTATGATTTGGTTTTCAATAAAACCTGTCAAACTTACTTCAAAACTTGATAAATTCAGTTCAAATTCATTCAAATATTTGCTAGAAATTGAATATGAAATGTAAGTTGTTTGCTTGCAATTAAGTGTATTTATCTACGTTTTCAGAAAGTTTTTTGACATTTATCTGGCATTATGGTGTTTGTTAACAAATATTCTTCTGACATTATTATTGTTTTTTATTATTTTATATGGCATGCACAACATAGAAACTTGCATTAACATAACTTTGTTTTTGCTAATTGCTTTCCAAAATTCCAAACAGCTTAGATTCCGAAATGCCTCTACTAAGCAAGTTGTCATATTATATATTTAAACTATACATGTACAATAAAAAATGTTCAAACTAAAAAATTTTGTTGGGTGTATTTTCAACCCTCAGCACTGAATTAGAGAGAAACAATAGATCAAATTGATCTGAACTAGTAATATTCTAGCAGGGGCGTACACAAGATTTTCTGACAGAAAGGGGATGGGCTCGGTTTTGATTAACGAGCTAGAACAAAGTGGCGTGACATTTTCAAAATATTGAGGAAACAGACCTTGAAAAGACATCTCACTATCTTAGTTCTTAATATTTTTTAAATTTTCTACAAAAAATATTTGATTTACAATCAAAATCAATGTTGTTACGAGAGACATGTTCTCCTTGCATACAACACTGTTTTACTGTAACAATACTCTTGCTTATTTTTATTTTAGATGGTCCGTTCGCTTTCCCAGATAATACCTTCATGCTCTGAATTTTCGGATTTATTGAATGAAGTTGAAAAACGGCTGACACAGTATATTTCTAACGGATCACATGTTACATATTACGCTCAGGTTTGTTGCTGCCTAGGCAACCTGCACAATGCCAAATATGATTACAACAAGGCTAAGGAGTGCTTGGAGTTGAGCTATAACTGGGCATTGGAAAATAGGAACGAGGGGATTTTTAATGAAGCTAAAGTCTACTTATCCATCGCCCAATGTCATGAAAATTTCCCACATTTAGCAGACATTCTGACACAGACTGATGGATCTCGACAGTTTCTAGAGCTAAGAAATTCATTTTTGAAAAACTTAAAAGGAAGTGATGTCTTAGAAATGGATTGAATAAAATATGTTGGTATTTATGCAATAATTCTATTTATATAAACTATAATATGAATTCTATTATTTTGAATATTTCTGCTTATGTAATCACAATTGCTAGTAAGACTTTAAGCAAACTTTTTCAAGAGAGTACAGAGCAGTATTTGTCTATTCAAATGGATTGTTATGAAATGGAAAAGGCCTATCCTATAATAATCAATGGATTTAGCAAAATGAACGTATGAATTTAACCATATTTTTATTAAAGACGTCGAATTGCTGTGATGCTTAATTTTATGGTAAACAAATACACTGAATAGTGAATATAATATCAAATTTTTCTATGAGAAAAGTGTACACTATTTTATTATTTACGAATTTGAGCAAAATAACATAAGTTATCAATTATCTACAATAATTTTAATGAAAAAATCAACTTCAAATGATGAGCTCTCCTCAATAGCGGAAGGACCATTATTTCTAAATTTAAGGTTTTACATTTGATATTTTCCTAAAAATTTGGTGAGTTATTTACACTAGAACATTCTCTTTAATACAAATACTCCAAATTATCCAATAAATCCAATAAACCGAGCTTATACATTCAGAAAATATATTTAAAAAAAATACATATTTCTGTGCATTATAATTCGGAGTGTCTACCTACAGGAAAGGATAAGAATGCATTGTTTCGTAAATTTGGTCTCTACGCATTAGTAAAATCTAGCTGCCATATTATTTGGTGAAACAAAAATATCACTAGCAGGTGATAAACTTGAGTGCGATTGCTAACCAGAAGTAAGAAGTAGAAAGAGAAATTATTGCAAGAGGCCAATATTTCAAAAAATGAGAAGAGTTAAATTCGATCATGCAGACATTGATGAGATGTACAGTTACTCATCTAAGTTGTTCAATTTATTTTTTATGTTTTTTAAATTGGTTTTTTCTATTGAAACAAAAATAGCTAATAAAATTGTTTTCAACAAGTATCTTTATTAAGTATAGTTAATCTGCAAAAAAATAATTAAAATGTAATTTATGAACAATGACATTCAAACAATGAATCTCAAGAACTTAAAAACACCATTTGATTAAATTGGTATATTAAGTAGGTTGACTGTTAGTACAATTTAGCAAACCGACTTCTGAATATATCTGAATAACCAATGGTAAACAACTGACTTATTTAATCGTCAATATCACAACCCAATTCATTGCCCAATTTCTTGCAATTAACTTACTGACACTCCTAATATGCTAAATCCAGTGACTAGACCCATACATTAATGCGTCAATTCATCAGTTTTCTATTTTGGAAAAACATATAATTCCGGTTCTAACTTCGCCATAATTAGTTCTGTTACAAAGATGTAGCAATGCTCATTTTTGCATTTGGATTAAATATTTCGGAAGTGACTTATCTCTTTAATGAATAGGCCCATATTTGCCCCATCTCAACTATAATGAAAAACTACATACAAGTATTTTCTTATATATAATATCAAGATCTCATTCTTTTGTTTCAAAATAAAATCTTGTAAATCTAACGTCTACCCTTTTATTAATAAATATGAAATTGATATAACAGGACCCTACATCCAGGAAGAAGTTAATAACTTCTGACAGAGCCTCGTCAAACTTTTTCTAATATTTTGTTTTGAATATATTGCTTGAATATATTTCATATTTCAATTTTTTTACTAGAAATGCCTGGATTTACTTAAGTGAATTGCAATATTTTTGGAGTATTGAAACGTACGGTTTGGTATGACAAATTTTCCTGTCGATTTATCCTCAGTTAAACAATACCACAAACAGTGCTCAGAGAAAATATCATAGGTAAAGTAAAAATGTGCCTTATTATTTGAATGTACAATTATTTTCTGGTACTGGATAACCAACTCCTATTGTAAATGCAATCATATCAATGGCGTCAAACCCCTTAAAAATCAGAGGGGCTAGAGGCTCGAAAAAAATTTTTATGTGAGCATATGTAAAGAATTATGTATCATTGACCTTAAACAGCTTCGGAATTTCTTAATTTTTATATTATGATTCCGTGTAAAAAAATTAACCGCTCAAAACTAAAAAATGTATGCACCACAGAATAAGAACTGTCTCTTCACTCACCTACATTTTAAAACCAAGTTCGATCACTATCCCATATTAAGTCATGCCGAATGCTTAACACTGCTACCTCTTACTTTGTGCATGGGCCCCTCAAGGCCTAATTTAATCACGGCCTGGAATTTGTCACAAAAAACGAAAGGGAGCAATAAAATGCTAATTGATTTAATATATATCCAAGTATTCAAGACAAAGAATATCACACAATTGTAGGCCCAAGCAAATTAGAGAGTTTCACAAGTGAAGAAGTACAATAGACTTTTAGAAATACTGCATCTCCAAATAATCCCCTTAGATTTTTGTGCTATTGCTAATCTATATTCTGCATTTTCAATGCACATCAAATAATTTTTTTTGAAATTTTGAAAAATGATTATTTATCATTAATGACCTTATTATATTTGGATGTAGTTTTTATGATTATCAAAAACGGAAAATGTTTCAAAAAGCACTGAGATCTGTAAAAGAGAAAATTCTTTGATTTGGTTACTTAAAAGGACTTGTTACATTAAATCCTGGCCTGCAACGGAGTGAATTTTCGACATCATTTTCATTTACATTACTGCAAATCGCCAGGCCGTGATTACAGTAGGCATTGGCCCACTTCAATTGGCGTAAGGGGTCTATCTGAATAAATAGAAACAGTTCAAATTGGGTGTTGTTTCCATGTGCTCTAAGCCTTGGATTTACACGAACATTAAGTATCGAATGTAATTAACTTTTTGAAAAATCGGAATTTTCAGGCACTTCAGCTAAAGCAATGCGTTTAGTACAAATTTTAACACCGCGTTCGAGCACATTCACCAATATACATTGCTCACGAGCTCCTAATTTCATAAGAATCTTTGAATATCTAAAAAAAATATTTTCCATTTAAAAGGAAACCTGGCTGCTTAAGAATAAATTTTCTTAATTTACGATATATTAAAAAATATATCATGCGCACAAAACAACAATACAATGGAGAAGGAACTCAACTTTATATTACGTTTTAAGATTCTGATTGGTTGGGAGCCCTGATCTCTCAATGTTCACAGTTCACTGTTTAGTAAGGCTTGGGTAGTCTGTCTGTGGAAAAAAATATTTGAGGTTATCTAATAACCCCCATGGAACTTAGAAATCATGATTATATGAGCCTCAAATATGGGAATAAATTTGAATGAAATTCAAGAAATTCCTAAGTTTTCAAATACATCAAGAACTGCAAAGCCTGTTTTTTTTTAATTTTCACAATTTATGGGATTACATTCACTAACAATTTGTAAATTTTCTGATAGGTTTGGAGAAAAGTGTTTGAAATCGTGGAGAAACAACAAGATCTTTAAAGAAAATCACTGAATAACATTTTTAAATTTTTCTGTCTTTGCGGGTAAAATTTTTATTCATTAACGTTTTTTAATTCTTGCTAAATTTTTAAATTTAGCATGTTTATATATATATATATTTCATTGTTTAAGCTAGTAGCAACAAGTCTAAAATTCAATTTAATAATGTTTAAAATATGCTGTCAAATACGAACAGGTTTTCCTCTGTACGCAAGTAAAGTGTCTTGAAACATGATTTTTGTAAAAAAGTAGTTTCAGTGCGGAATCTGGTACAATGATTCTGTTTGCAGCATTCCTTTCATAATTTTGAGAGGCTTCTTATGCAAAATTTTTATCTACAATATACGTATTAACAATTCCAAAACTGCAAGCAATATGTGGACGAATAAATTGCAAATAGACCTATAATCTAACAAACATTTCCTTTGAAGAAAGGCAGCAATACAATACGTGCTGCTTCACAATGCAGAACGATTTCGTGACGACATAAAAATGCAGACCACTTTAGAGCAATTGCTAAAAATTTTTTTATGTATTAAGATAGCACGCGAAATCAATTTTCGTACGCCATTGCGCGACAGAAATATTTTGTAGCAAGAAAAATTTTCGTGTAATGTACCCATTTCAAAAAATTGAAAAATTCATTTTACAAACATAATTTGATTCGACTTTGATTTTTAAGGCACGCAGTTTCAGTTGTTTTTTCAATTAACGTCATCTCTATATGCAGGCTCATTTTCAGAAAGAACACATTTCTCGATGTAATAATGAACAAAGACATGTTTTTGCAAAAGTTATATTATTTAGCACATACATTTTCAGTTTTTTCTAATTTTGCAGAAAAAATTAAGAAGTTAAATTTGGAACCAATAGTTTTTACTTGGTTAAAAAAAGAATAATTAAGGCATGCTTATTTATTGTAAGCATTGATATATGAAATTCCAGAAAATTATTGCTGGCAAATCTTGCGAATTACTAACATAAAACCTCGATGTTTTCTTTGAAAAGTACAGTAATTATAATAATAATTGTGTAACAATTAATTTTGCAATGTAGTAAAACGATGACAAAATTAAAAAAACAGATAAGAACTTAATGCATCTCGATACAAAAATTTTGATTTAGATTTTCAAAAAACAAGAGGCGCTTAAGCCACCCCCACCACTATCACCAACAGGCTTGACGCCAATGAATCATATATATATATATACTGTATATATATAAAGCTTATAATTAGCTAAAAATAATAGAAACATAGCGCGTAAAATATTGGCAGAAATATCAAACTACAATGTGTGCAAATACCAGTTAGGAAATAGAAAAATGCGTTCATTATTTTAGGTAACATAACCGTAAAAACAAATTTCAATTCTGATGGATCCGTACATTATGAAATCCTACACATTACCTTTATGAAAACTTCTATGCATGGGACCCTTTGTTATAAGCACCTGCTAAACAATACATTGATTATTGAACTATAGACTAAGAACAATGAATTTTTGATTAACATAAAAAAGCGCGGTTACAAAAAGGTGTTAATTATTATGACATTGTTATTTACAAATCTAACATTTAAATGAGTTTTATTGATGATATTAAAAAACAAATAATAATTATTATTATCAACAAATTATCACCAAATGTTCCTTCATCGCCCCAACTAATTTAATTTCCGAAGATATCTCCCGCACAGCAAAAACAAGCAAAAGAAAACGTAAAACCACAAATAAAGATTAAGAATCGAACAACTACACTTATCATAGGAAGCAGCATCCTCAAATACGCTCGTTCACTTCTTCTCCTTCAAAATCAAATCACAACCATTCACTCGTACCCAGGAATTAGCACCGCAGCTCTAACGCAAAAAATCACGCAATACGAAAGAATGTCGACACTGTGATGCTCAACACCGGTCTAATCGATGCACTCAAGTTTAATCCTAACACGTTCTGCCAAAAGCTACAAAACATCATCACAGAAGTCAAGAAGAAATTCACACCTCCTCACATCTACCTTTTCGAAATCACCCCTGTCTGTGCTGATCATAACCTCTTAAAGAACTTTGCAATCCAACAATGTAATCAAATCATAAGAAGTTTCTCTCAAATTCGTTTTAGTGTCATTCCAGTCTTTGATCATTTTCTTCTTTCGCCATGCTCAATCAATTCCACTCTTTTGCTCATGATAGTATTCATCTGTCTCGCAAAGGTCTCTCAGTCTTCATCCGCAATCTAAGGAACTACTTTTACCCTCCGTCAACTCATCCGAATCACTACGGCTCATTGCGTCAACCCCAAATTTCGTACGCCAAAACAGCAACCAACAATACACGCCGTGCTCTACTGCCGACACCCGCTTTTCACCCCACACTACACCGTCAGCTATTCCAATGAACAAGTTAAATTTTTGGAAAACACTATTTTATTTGTATTACTCCTTAAAAATGTAAAATTATATTTTATACACGTGAGACATCCACGCATACACACACACACAAATTTTATTATCAACACTACTATGAATTAAAACTAAAATTTAGCAAAAATTTTGTTACTTTCATCCATGATTACTTTTATAATAATTTAATTATTCTAGCAGGAGATATAGAATTAAATCCTGGCCCAATCTTAAAGGAATGTAATCTTGAAAATTTAGCGAATCATTATAAAGACAATTTTAAGTATATTTATTTAAACGCCAGAAGTATGAATTCAAATAGAAATCACTTTCTTAAAATTGCAACTCAATTTGGTTAAAATTCAATTATCACTATTACAGAAACTTGGTTAAACAACTAAATTAATCCAAATTTGTTCAATCCAAACCCCGCAATCTTTGATGTTATTGTTAAAAATAGGGATAGTAGAGGTGGCGGTCTTATGATTACTAATTTCTAAAACGATGTAGATTATGTCAATTGATGGATACGTATTTTGTATTTATCTATTTTATATATATAGGCCTATATCTATATATATATATAGATATATTTATATATATATACTTATTTATAAGTATAATCATTTTTATATTTAGCAATCAAGACTTTTGCCGAAAAGTGATTAGACTTATGGTTTTGTGGTTTTACTGTAACAATTTTTACACATTAAATATACATGGTTTTTGTTCTACGTGTGTTTTTAATCAAAATTTAGTTTATTTAGGTAGAAATGTAGTAAAAGAAAGTTTCTCTTGAAATGCTGATCTATTTTATCAATTTTAATTAATTTGAAATTATATGGATAAAACTGCTTATAATATATTACTTGTTTTTTTAGATATTTTAGCTACTTCATTCTCACTAGAGTTGTAGAAACGTGTTCTACATTCAGGTTAGTCAAAAAATTGTGATTATTTTATTTACAATATATTTTAGGCAATTTTTGAAAATTGGTTTTTCATTACTTCTTTCAATGCAAAGTCAAAGCGTGCTGTGAATTTCATTAACTATCAATCCGTCTTCATTCATTGCCATGCAAAAAAGTAAGGCCAATTTTAAATATTAAATAATTTATTATTTAAACTAATTTCCACAATGATCAGGATTTCAAGAGAATTTGACAACGGTAATTTTTTATACAATGTATAAAAATTGAATTTAGTGCATTGTGATGGATTGGCCATTGCAAACGCGGTATTAGTGCTATATTATGCATTAAATTTTTTTAGGCTTGTTCATTGAAATCTTTTACGCCATAAAGATTTCATTTGTATGTGATTGAGACAAGTGCACATTTTAGTATTGCTGCTAATATGTAACTAATATAATATTTATGGAAGATAAATTTTCCACTATTGATATTAATTAAATTTTGTTGGCGTTCTATATATTTTATATTTATAACGTGACAACTACGGCGTATTTTTTTTATTTTGTTATGTGAATATAGATGGCAATTTGGTTATGTAGTTACGTGGCAAATACGTAGCATTTTGGATATTTTGCTACGTCGCAAACAGGTGGCATTTTGGTGGCATTTCCGTTATTTTGCTACGTGGCATTTCCGTTATTTTGCCACGTGGCATTTTCGTGATTTTGTTACGTGGCGCAAAGGAACCATATTTACCAAAATGCTACGTAAATTCTAAGTGAAAGTGCAACGAAATGCCACGAAAATGTCACGTGGCTTTGCTATTGGGGTAATTATTATTATTATTATATTTTGAGTACAAGTTAAGCTGCTAAAAATAACATAAATACAACTATATTTAACTGGTAGTTTTATTTTTTTATGATTAATCACGTTAATCACTAATCCCAAACAACGAAGAGCTATCTTGATTGAAATAGTTTGCAAACAATTTGCAGAGCAGACAGAATCAGGTCGAAGCTATTCACCATGCACCTCAAAAGAGAATCTAATGCATTATTTTGCAAGACGTAGACCTATTGTGAAGCTTAATATACACTTAATTAATTTTGTAGGCATATAATGTATGAACTGCAAACTAAAATATGTTTTTCTCGATCAAGTACCACTTGAACTTCTCTATAAAAATGCAAAGTTATTATCACTATCCCTGGCTGTTTTTTAAACTTTAATGATACGAGTTTGATAAGGTGGTAATGGATGATTATCGAGAGGAGCCTTGCAATCCTTTACTGCCAATTTATTTGCATCATTGATATAATTTCTATAATCCGGTCGTATATATGGCTTGGTATAATTTTGCAAAGAAGGCCGTTGTATTTTCAAAACGGGCTTTTTTGCAGGAATTTTTTTAGGAAGCGACTTACTATTCTGAGTAAATTTATGTATTGAGTTAGAAGAGAATTGAAATTGGATCGATCGTTGTAAATCTAAGATGAAATGATTAATTGGAAATCTGTACACACTGCTTCTTTTTGTTGGTGTTTTGCAAAAGGGACAAATGAAAAAGCCATTGAGTTGTGTCGCCATGCTCTTTACCATTTGATCGCAACACGTATGACAAACTGAATGGCCACATGGCAGAACTCTTGGTAAGGTTTGTAAGGTGGCAGAGAATTGCTCGCAGCATACACTGCATTGCATGAAATTTCCAATTACATGTAAGTTCGTTTTTCTTCTCTTGCAGGAATAGCAAACATTTACAAAACAAGCAATTAAATTTAGAATAATTGCTGAAATGAATAAAAAAGTTTTTACATCGAAGTCAATGGATTGCAGCCATGAGATCTCTGTAGAATTCATCTTCTGTAGAGATTGATGTGTACACAAAGCACAACTTTAAGATAACGGTCATTATAAATAACTAAAGAAATTCAATTTGCTCTGTAAATTTTGAACAAATCAACTGGTGCCTTTCATTTGATTGCTTGCACTTAGAATGAATTTGCTATTTCAGTGTTTGTGATATATTGCAGAAATCGTATTTGCTTATTACTGTTCAGCCCCAAACTAATTCCCTTTGAAACATGATACTTAAGTGGAAAAACGTAGTTTCAGAATTTTAGAAAAAATTTTGTATCTATCTAACAAGATGTCTATCATTTGTATCTGAACGTGGAGTTTTCGTCCACATATCTTATAATAGAAAACATTCAATTTATATATACTCTCTTCACCTAATATGACAAAATGGTGATGAAGAATAAATTTTGGCAAAACTAGGCTGGGGATGACATTATCATAACAGCCAGAATCATACCTAAATTTAATAGAAGAAACATTCAATTTATTTGAAAAATTGTCGATAATATGAAAGCAGGTCAAAATTGCATTGAAATTATAACTGTGAGAGAAAAGAATATTTGATGAAATAATAAAAAACTAGCATATTATTTTTTATATTTGAAATATCGAAACTCTAAAAATAATATAATATAATATAATATAAATAAATTATTGACCTGGAATAGCGTATTCAACTAATGCTAGTTATATAAACAAACGAGCAGCTCAAAGTATATATTTTTGATATTAATAAAGCTTAATAACGAAGTCATTAGTATTATAGATACTCAATAAACACAATCAGAATAATAAAAATATTACAGTATACTTTTTCCATCCACGCATATATATATATATATATATATATATATATAATATTTTTTTGCATAAATTACTGAGTTACATTGATATGAACACAGCGCACATTAAGCATTTTCGATTTTAAAAATCATCGTCAGAACAAAATTGCGGCAATATTAAATTTACAATAAGCTACATTGGCTTCTTGTGTACATTAAAACAATAAATATGCATGCACTTATAATATTTTTAGGATAGTGTTATATTTCTATAGCTTGATGATAAATTTATAATTCGATCACAGAGGCATTTTATTGTGTTCTTTTTGTGTTGGTCTTCACAATGATGAAAAAGGAATGTATATACCAGTATTTGTTTTCTTCAAAAACATTTTTGTTTCGAATTTATTGTTTATGTTTGTCACAGTTACATCAAGAAAATATAATTGGCTATTGTGTTCTTCTTCCATCGTAAAATTGATTTCATCTAAGTGCTTATTTAAACTTCTAAAAAGTTTTCAGCATTGATTTTGTTCGTAAAAATAGCAAATATGTCATCCACATACAGAAAATATGATATAAATTCGTCATTTTTAAATGTGGACTCGATAATGACCTCAACGAAATAAGCGTGCTTGTGAAGGATTGATAAGGAAAATGTTAGCTAATGTCAAACAATATCCAAGGGCGTATTTGGTTATCATTGGTGATGCTAATCAATGTAAAATAACTTTTTTGAGTGTATAGGACTGCATAATTGTGATACTGAAGCTACATACATGCCGAATCGATCACAATAGGGTATTGCATATGTATCTAACTGCTCGTTTTATAAGTCTGAATTAGCGGCACCATTGTGAAGAGCAAATATCCAATATCGTCTGAGTATACTCCTACATCTGCTTCTGAATTGTTATAATAAGCCGTGGCATACTGTAAGTAAAAGTACTCAGATATCCATCAACCAAGACCAACTTAAATGTGCCCTTGAAACTACCGACTGGACTATTTTCTATAATGATGTCAGCAATGTGAATAGCTTAGTTGAATCTGTCGACATTGCATTCTTGCTCGAACAATGTAAACCACCTTGTAATGGCAACCGTAAAAATTTCCTTTGTCGCATAACTAATAATAATGATCTTAGAAATCTCGTTAAGCTTAAGCAGCAAGCTATAAAAGGGAGCAATGCTCCTGAACGAAATATGATCCAATGGAGAATCAACAGCATGGTTTACAAACCATCGTCAGGAAGCTATTCGATCAATGACAAAACAAGATATTTATGCCGAGATGAAAAAGAGAACGAAACGTAAAACGAACAAAGTAGTATTAACTAAAGACGATGCCGAAGGTCTTAATGTGTTTTTTACACGGTTTAATGAGTACCAATCGAAAGATGAACAATACCTCCCACTGAGTGCTAGCGATAATATTTTTGTTCTGACTANGAGGCATTTTATTGTGTTCTTTTTGTGTTGGTCTTCACAATGATGAAAAAGGAATGTATATACCAGTATTTGTTTTCTTCAAAAACATTTTTGTTTCGAATTTATTGTTTATGTTTGTCACAGTTACATCAAGAAAATATAATTGGCTATTGTGTTCTTCTTCCATCGTAAAATTGATTTCATCTAAGTGCTTATTTAAACTTCTAAAAAGTTTTCAGCATTGATTTTGTTCGTAAAAATAGCAAATATGTCATCCACATACAGAAAATATGATATAAATTCGTCATTTTTAAATGTGGACTCGATAATGACCTCAACGAAATAAGCGTGCTTGTGAAGGATTGATAAGGAAAATGTTAGCTAATGTCAAACAATATCCAAGGGCGTATTTGGTTATCATTGGTGATGCTAATCAATGTAAAATAACTTTTTTGAGTGTATAGGACTGCATAATTGTGATACTGAAGCTACATACATGCCGAATCGATCACAATAGGGTATTGCATATGTATCTAACTGCTCGTTTTATAAGTCTGAATTAGCGGCACCATTGTGAAGAGCAAATATCCAATATCGTCTGAGTATACTCCTACATCTGCTTCTGAATTGTTATAATAAGCCGTGGCATACTGTAAGTAAAAGTACTCAGATATCCATCAACCAAGACCAACTTAAATGTGCCCTTGAAACTACCGACTGGACTATTTTCTATAATGATGTCAGCAATGTGAATAGCTTAGTTGAATCTGTCGACATTGCATTCTTGCTCGAACAATGTAAACCACCTTGTAATGGCAACCGTAAAAATTTCCTTTGTCGCATAACTAATAATAATGATCTTAGAAATCTCGTTAAGCTTAAGCAGCAAGCTATAAAAGGGAGCAATGCTCCTGAACGAAATATGATCCAATGGAGAATCAACAGCATGGTTTACAAACCATCGTCAGGAAGCTATTCGATCAATGACAAAACAAGATATTTATGCCGAGATGAAAAAGAGAACGAAACGTAAAACGAACAAAGTAGTATTAACTAAAGACGATGCCGAAGGTCTTAATGTGTTTTTTACACGGTTTAATGAGTACCAATCGAAAGATGAACAATACCTCCCACTGAGTGCTAGCGATAATATTTTTGTTCTGACTATTTCTGCTGAAACTGTTGACGGCATCTTCAAAGCCATTGACTGTTCTAAATCTCTTGGCCCTGGGGATATTCCACCATGGGTATCCAAATTTGCCAAAGAGATGGCTCTGCCATATAACTGGATTTTCCAACGTAGCCTACAGGATATGCAGTATCCAGAAAAATATAATCATGCATGGGTTACTCCGGTTCCCAAAGATAGTACAGCAAGTATAAATAACATGAAAAAATTTAGACCAATTACAGTAACCTCTATTGCAGGGAGGTCACTGGATAGAATAGGGCTTCAGCAATATATAAGTAGTCTTTCTGATTTAGAGGATGTGAATCAATTTGCATATAAGACTGGAAGGTCAACTACCGATGCTCTGATTTGTACAATACATTTTATTTCCAGCTTAATAGTTTAAAGATTAGTTGCTGTGAAGGGATTTTTCATTGACTATAGTTCAGCATTTAACACCATGCTGCAAAATAAACTTTTGAACCATATTAGACCACATTCACCTTGGCTTTCGGCATGGTTGTCTAGCTGCATGGATGGTTGGAAACAAGCAGTTAGGGTCTCGGACAACATAATTTCAAAGAAAATTGAAATTAAGGTGGGTATACCTCAAGGTGGCCCAATGAGTGGACTGTTATTTACAGAAAACACGAATGAATAAACATTGAATCGATTAGTGTTTCCCCTGATCTTGGAAACATTGGAAAATATTCGAACAACACAAGACTTCACGTTATTAGAGCTGATCAAATTGAACCACAGTAGCTATGCTGATACGTTTGTCGGAAGTTAAAAACTTAACCCCACCAAAGCACAGGAAATTACTTTTTTAATAAACACAGCACTAACTACTTTTTCACCGCTGTTGGTAAACAACATATTGTTGCCAGCGGGGAAATAGTTCCACAGAAATCATTTGGTATGTACTGTGGTTTAATCATTAAGTCAACGTTAACCTGGGAGAGACATGTTTACTCTATTGTCAGGCGCCTAGCCAGGATTTTCTCGAGGGAGGAGCTGACACTCATAATGCACGAGATAGTGAAAGTTTCTAAAACTTCCTACTCGGTGTGCAATGAGTGGTGTGTTCTCAAATTTCGATTTTGTTTTGTGGACTTAATTCGATTTAAATTTCGATATCTAAATCTAAAATTGCATTGAGGTTACTTCAATTTCTACATGTAATTCAAAAATAAAACTGATACAGCTTCTAAAACAACGTTTACTAATGAGATACACAAATTCACTCAGCAATATAATGCAATATACATATATATACAGTGCAGTTGGTAAATCGCATTGAAAACCCTTTTCACAAAAAAATGTGAAGACTCTATAAAGCAGTATTCTAAACTAAAACAGACTAAAGTTAAAACTATGTAAGATGCTAATATAACTAGGCGTGTTCTGTCTGAACTGAAATGGTGCCATAATCACTGGAAAATATGAATGTATTATTTCAGAAGAATTCTCCTGGTCTTCATACCTGCAAATCTGTCAATGACGTTCTCAATGTCAATGTTCAAATTTGCTGCATTGAAAAACATTAATGCCAGCTCATTGAGTCTATCTTCCTTCATACGATTCCTCAGAAAGGTTTTCATCAAACGGAGTGCTGAAAATGTCCTCTCTGGAGTAGCAGTAGAGACTGGAATGAGCACAGCTATGATGAGGAGATCGTGCATGATTGGGTAGACATTTCAATTACAAATTCGCAAGGTTTCCAGCAAAGTGTTGTAACTGCAAGCACTTTCCGTGACAGATTCCTGTTCCCACTTTAGACGCCACTGTTTAAACTTGAACACACTTTTTATGTCAACCGTCCCAGGTTGCAATTGATCTTTGGTGTCAAGGAGCGCAGCTTTGTGGTGATTGAACATGTTGGCAAACATCTCTTCAGCATCATCATGTTGAGAGCCAGGAGGGGTCAAAACATGGAGTAGCTTTGCAGACTTCGTTTTCTCTGAGAATCATAAATGCAGCTGAGCAAGAGTTGTATCCAAAAATGGCAGAAAAACTGTCACTCAATAGTAGTCCTCAGGAGAAGAGAGCAGAGGGTTTGACCAATGTGTTTGTCTCCAACACTGGCAAGGATAAGTGATTTCAAGACCAAGTGGTAGGAATAAATCAGCAATCCACTTGTAGACGGTCTTGAAGCTCTGTTCTGCATTGCAGCATGCATTTTCCAGTGCAGTGATGATACCATTCACAGATTCCATCCCGGTACTCATGTCAGCCTCATTGCTTTGCAGTTGCTTGGACAGTGTATTTGTATTCTGAAGAACAGCAACAGTTGTAAATAGTCTGCATGAGGGCATACTTTTTTAATGTTGGCTGACGTACCAACAATTTCTGATGACATCAAGGATGCTCCATCATATCCTTGTGCCACCACCCCATTGAAAGGTAGTCCAAACTCATTCAACTTTCATATTATTCTCTCAGCTATAAGTGCCCCTGACTTCTTTGGTTCCACTAGTCCATACGCTGCTTCATTCAGCTCTGCTTGCTGCTCCAAATACTCGTCTAGAGTTTTGGGAATGGTGTTCTCCTCAGAATAGGCGATGTCAAACTCCTCTGTATAACATTTTTCAATGATGTCCTCAAAACACACAAAGTCTTCTCAAATGTCATTTAGTTCACTGTCAAAGTATCAAAAGCACAGTGACATTTGCTCCATACTGGATATATCTGTGGTCTCATCTGCAAGGATTGTGTAGTACTGACCACGCTTGACCCATGTCAGTATTGAATTCTGAATTTGCGCGGCAATGCAGGAGATGAGGTCGTTTTGGATGTGAGGACTTGTGTACAAAGCATTCTTGGCAGTAGTTGTCAGATGCTGCTTGAGTTCAGTGTCGCCTGCATCAAATCAGAACTTGAGCAGTCTCCTGAACAGACCTTCTCCGTGTATGTTTTGACCTAACACAAATGGACCAGAATCACTGTTTCCCTGAAAAGTGATATTATTTTGACTGCAGAATATGATTGTTTTAATCACTGGTTTGAGGGCATTTTGATTGGCTTGGCACATTCTCTGGTGATGCGTGTCAATTTTGCTGTAAATGTTGGTCTTGTACAAAGAGTTTGCATTGTGTCTCAGCAAATTTGTGATTTTCCAAGTTCAAGTGTTTCACAAAATCACTGGTCTGACCTGTGAGTCTGTCATACCATTGGACTGGTTTGGTCATGAGTTTTCCCAGTTATCACTTGTCTGTTTCTAAAGGCTGAACAAGAATGCAAAACTTGCAGAACAAACCCTCTTTGCTCATGCTGTATGTGAAATGAGGATTGCTGTTAATTAGCAGCTGTGAAAGGTGTCTCTTAAATGTTTTTTCACCATACTGCTTGTTGCTATGTGGCCAGGTGAAACCTGGAGGGGCTGTCCAAATCGTCGAAATTATATATCTCTTTAGTGTGTCTGGACACTTTTCACTCAAAAAGAGTCCAATGTCATAGTCTGGTTGCTCATATGATCCCATTGATGTGGGTGTCTTGTTGCCAACTAGTGCAGATTGCAATTGAGGTGTCACAAACACATCCACAGGTGAGAGCATTGGTTGGGGGACAGGTGCCATGGATTGTTGCATGCAAACAGGTGAAGAAGAGAAACTCAATGTTGATTGCTTCAACTTCAACTTTTTCATTGGTGGACCTGGGGCACCTGACATGATGTCTTCACAATCTAAAATAATAAAAATGTCAATTAATTGTCAGCATAAAACAGGTACAAGTTTGAAATCAGCTCTGTGTATATAAGTAAAAAAGTAAATTTCATTAATTACCAACCCAAATGATACCATTCTCATGCTTACCTTATGTTTTCAGTAGAGAGAGAGAAGTACATGACAAATTAGTACAGCTAAAGAATAAAGAGGTGTTTAGCACCAGATATTTAAAGTTGTGGTTAAATTATAAAATTAAATTGATTCATAAAAACAAGTTAAGAAATAATAAGGTTAGCTATACTTGATGTCCTTAACCTGAATTATCCTAGCATTGCCATATGGTAACACAAAAAATAATTGGCCATACAGCATTAAGAAATATTCAAATTGTGTGCAATCTATTGTATATTTTAACAACATAATATTCCCACTCTATTTTTCAACTTGTATTCCCATTGGAGAAAGCTTATGTTATGTGTGGACAATGGAAAACAAATGGAAAAAAAGTTTGTAACTTGAACCACAAAAATTATTGTGGATGTTTTCTAAACAGTTACTAGTTACATGGATGAATTACCAATGTTTTTTCTATGTATTAATTATTACTAGAGTCAGGGCTGTTATGATATGGTCACTTCTGCAACCTTCTGCTGTGACAATGAGTTCCCTAGTGCTGGTATAGCTCGCAGCCCCTGATTCTACATGGTGACCCTGACGTGATTCTGAACTGTCACCTGATGTTCTTAACTTGGTTGACTTGGTGTTTTTGTCAGCTGGGATAGTTGTTTCCCTTGATCTCTATTTCTGTTTTGTCTCTATACTGTAGCAGGTTAGATTTATTACCACTGTTATCCTGTAGCACTTTGCCTATACCACTTTGGTGTTGTTGCTGTCTTGTTAACTGTTCTTGTTGTTTAGTTGAGAGTGCTCCCAAATCTCAATGGATTTTTCTGAGAAGTGTTATTTTCTTACTTATTACTAAATGGATTCCAGTCATACTGTTGTTTGTTCACCTTGTTTTGGGACTCCTGTGTGAAGCATCCCCTGTGCAAACATTGGCAGCCTGGACACTACTCCTTGCACAGTTGGATCATTCTTTAATGTGTCTTTGCCTACTTCTGCAAGTCAAGTTTCTCCTGTGAATCACTGTCAAGTTCTTAATACTTACAGTGCTCAACCCATTCCTGTTCAACCCTCTTTCTGCAAGTCAAGTTTCTCCTGTGAATTACTGTCAAGTTCTTAATACTTACAGTGCTCAACCCATTCCTGTTCAACCCTCTGGTGAACCAACCCCACATTTTGATGTGCAGACATTGGAAATTGAGCATCTAAAGGAGTTGCTGGCCCAACAAGTAGCCATGCAAATGGAAAGTGAGAGACATGTTGAATCATTGCTAGCTGAGCTGAACACCCAGCATGTTGAGTATCAAAGAATGGAAAAGAAAATGTTGGAAGCAATCATGTCATTAGAATTGCAAATCAGTGAGCTCACTCCCACATTCAAGCCTACTACTTGTAAAGACCCCTGCTCTCCTAGGTCTGATAAATATGTCAGCCATGCTGCATTGAATGAGGTCCTTGATTATTTTGGCGAAAAATTAACTAATCAATTTGCTCAAATGCTATATTCATAAAGAGGGTATCAGCCTTCATGCCATGAAATTCCTTTGATGGCAACCCCTCAGTCTGCCTCATTTTTTACATTCTCTGTAAGCAGTAGTCCTACTTTTACACAATCATTGATAACACATGTGTCAACCCTATCTACTGTGGCTACAACCACCCATCCTCAAGTGCTAAATCATGTTCTGGTTGCTCCTGTTAATACAACAGCTGTGTCTACTGCTTATGAACATGTTGCAGATGGAAGTCTGAATCTTGGTATACCTATCAGGTCTGTGACAAGTGGCCAGCCATGGTATACCCATTCAATCCTTCCTAGAGAATCTAGTGTTGGACAAGAATATTTCAATAAACACTTGATGCTCCTGAATGAGGATTCTCAATCTTTTGACAAATGGTTGTTTATATTTGAATTGACAATGAAGCAATATCATAAAGCACAGGACACTGCTGTGTCTCAGTTTCTGTTGTATCTTCAAGTGTTGGCTTACAACCAATACATGATGTTGGATTGCAAAACAAAAACTGATTATCAGACCTCTCACATCAAGCACCAGTTCAAGACTCTGCTATGTGAAATGTTTTTCAAGAGAGGTAACAATATCCAAAACTATATTACCCAAGTAGAATAATTGTTTCATTTGAGTATTCTAGGCACAACCTTTTTTCTTACATCTGTCAGGGTTTCCCCCTTACATTTGTAGTCACCTGGAGTTAAAATGTGATCCCAAAGATAATCTCCATGATATTATTTGCAAAGCTATTAGTGTTGTTTACTTAATTCATAATTCAAGTTGGATTGACTTGGATGTTAACAAATTAAAGAGAAAACCTAAGCCTGGTAGACTTAAGTCTTAGGAAGGCAGCTTCCCTAAAGCTTTCTCAAATAAAGAGTTTGATCCTTCTACTGCTTGATGCTATCAATGTGGACAGAAGGGCCATTTAAGAACAAGTTGTAGAGCTGCAATTCAAATATTGGCTGACAGATATAGATTTTTGATTCATGAGCCTAAAGAAGTCTATACCAATGTCAATGATATAGCTGAACCTTTAAACTAGCTGGAGTGCCACCTCCTGAAAAACAAGTGCAGGACATTCTCATGAGAAAAACGTGATTCCTGTGGAAGTTAATGGGAGTTTAGTGAATGCAACAGTAGATACCAGAGCTGCCACCTTGATTATTAGTGATGAATGTTGCACAGCTCTAATTGAAGTGTCCAGAAATAAGATCTCTCTTCAAGGAAAAATTAGAAATGTGAATTAATAGGGATGTTTTTCAGGTGGACTTAGTTGTTGTGGATACATCCAACCAACCATGGCTGAATGATATAATATTAGGAAGTGATTTCTTGAAGTGTAATGCCTGCATTATTGACTATGGGAATAATACCATCTCTATCAAAGATCATGAGGCCATGCAACTAACCACAATTCCTGAAAAGGACATTTACTTTCAACTCACTGAGCCTGTGTACCTTGAAACATGGCATTGGACAAGAGCTGCAGTGTTCACTGATAACAACTATAATGGCAATGTAATGGTTTCAGGATAGAAGAGGAGCCATCATAAGGGTGTTAATTTTTCACCTGACTTGTGTTATGTCTGGCATGGAAAAACTTACATCATTATATTAAACAGTTCTATACTCCCAATCCTATTCAATACCTCAAAACTAAAGATAGTGGCAGTACCCATTCAAATTGAAAATTTAAATACAGCCTGTCTATCCATATTTATGGCTGTTCAGGATCTGGAGGAACCGTCCCACATTGTTAAGAATCCCAATATTACAAGTGAGTCCCATCTGCATCTCAATGAAGCAGAACACATGTCATTGATATCATTGTTAAAGAGCAAGAATGATGTTTTTAATTATGGAGCTATAAGTGTTGGGCAAGCAATAGGCAAAGAACACACTATCAATGTGAAGCATGATAACCCCATTCAACTCCCAGTACACTGAGTCCCTGAGAAGTTAAAGGATGAATACAACAAAATCTTGAGTGATCTTATAGAGAGTGGAATCATTCAGGGAAGCAACAGTCCCTACACTGCCCCAACTGTCTTCATAAAGCAGAGTGAAAAATATCAATTATATATTGATTTTTGAAAGTTGATTGACATTACAATTAAAGACGCTTATCCTCTCCCACAAATTGAAAACATACTATATGACAACAGCCATTATAAGTTTTTCTCATGCCTTGACTTATGTAAGACTTATTGGCAGGTTCCAATGAGACCATCAGATATACAAAAAACTGATTTTATTATGCTGTAGGGATTGTATGAATGGAAATACATGGCATTTGGCCTATGCAATGCCCCTGCCACCTTCCAATGATACATAACTAAGGTTCTCAAGAATAATGCCAATGTACTGAAACCTGGGATTTCTGCCTACATAGATGATATTTTAGTAGCTAGTGATACTTTTGCTGAACACCTGGAAAAATTAAAGCACACTCTAGATCTGCTACAAATGGCTGGACTCAAGGTGAACAGCAACAAGCGTGCCTAATGGTAGACCAAAGTTACTTTCATGGGATGAGTAATTGAGCCTGGGAAGATATTTATTAAAAGTAATGCCAAAGACTTCCTTGATAAGATCCAAACCCCTAAGAGCAGGAAAGATGTCCATATATTAATGGGCTTATTACAGGATGTTTATCCCTTATATGGCCTGGAAAACCAAAAATATCTCACAATTGCTGAAAAAGTCAGTTGAGTTCAAATGGACATGGGCTGTACAAGAAAACATAGAACAAATGAAATATGAATTGAAGAAGATCCCTATGTGAAACACACCAGACTATATGAAAGATTGTCAACTGTGATGCCAGTGCAGTGGCAATTAGCAGCATGTTAACCCAAATAATAGATGGAGTTGAAAGTCCTGTACAATATTTTAGTCATATGCTATGAGCTGCAGAGAAAAACTATGGGGCAACAAAATGCAAGATGTTGGCCATAATCAAGTCCTTGAAAAAATTTTGATATTTCATACATGGGCATGCTTTTGTAATGCACAGACAACAGTGTGCTTGTATGGCTAAAAAAGTTTTCAGGCAACAAGTCCAACATCATTGCTAGGTGAATCAAATACCTGAATGATTTCTCATTTTCCATTCAACATCAGCCAGGAAAACTGCATCTCAATGGTGATTATTGGACTGCACTGCCAAGCTATGAGCAAGATCTCAAGAAGCTGGCCAGAGAAAGAATTCAGTTCAGACTTATCCCCCTAACAGAGTATGAGCTGCTCCCTGAAATTTATGCTGACCAAAAGGGAAAGGCTATTCTTCTGATCATGGTGCATGAAGAAATAACTAAACAAGAAATAATTTACCATCAACAGCATGATAAGGTATTATCAGATATGATAAAAAGAATCCATTTTTTTCAGATGGACCTGATAGTAAACTGATACTTTAAATGATTCAACTGGCAATTAACCACACAAGGCCTCTTATATGCAAAAAGCAGAAATAACAGGCTAACCATTCCAGAATACTTCCATTGTGATCTCATGAGAAGAGTGCATGAATGAGGCCATCTCAGCATAATTCAGACAGAAACTTCTTTAACACCTGATATGTTACAATAGGAGTAAGATCAGCTGTAGTGGACTTCATTGATAAATGAGAGAAGTTTCTCTTACAAAATGCCAAAAACTTTCCCAAACAAAGAGTAGAACTCAAATGTTGGCCAGCTGAGAAACCTAGTGAAGTTGTTCATATGAATCTGGAGAAATTGTATAAGAATGATGAAGGATATCAATATCTTTTAGTTTTGGTAGACCACATCACCAAGCATGCCCAACTCATTCCTCTAAGTAGCACAATTGCTGAATGGGTGGCAGAAAAGATAGTGAAAGAATGGATTTTCAAGTTTGGACCAATGCAGAAACTTGTTTCTGATCATGGACCCCAATTTGAAAATAATTTAATGCAAGCCTTAATGAAAGAGATGGAAATAATACACAAATTCACTACCACATATCATCCACAAGCAAATGGATTGGTAGAACAGAACATTGATCAAGTTACTCAGTGGCTCTATCATGTATGGTGGGTAACCAATGGAAACAAGTAACTGAGGTCATCAAATACCTCTATAACACATCTGTGCATTTGATGATGAAAGTAAGTCCCTTTAAAGCTATGTTTGGACATGAAGCTCTGACACTGCTTTCAATGAGGTTCCCAAATTATCATGAGAATAATGTGGAGAAGTATGTATCCAGGATGATTAACAAAATGCTACAAGTTAATTTAACTGTGTGTCACAATATCAATCAATCCATTATACATCAGAAGAAAAACTTTAATAAAAAAATTGTATGGCAAACCACACAAGCAAGGTGACAAAGCTTTCACATACTTTCCATGTCTGGTAACTGATTACAAACAAGGGCAAAAATTGATAAAAACTGGCAGGGCCCATTCACAATAGTGAAGGTACTTGATCATGTAACATCAGCCAGTAGTTGTTATTATTTATCAGTCAGATGTCACACTTTTCATGTTGGTGACTGGTTGTTGTCATATTTGTACATATTGTAAATAGCAGTGTATATAAAGAATGAAGCATTTGTAAATAGGAAATAGTTTGAACTGTATTCTCTTCTTGTTCACTAGAATCACCCCACTGATTCTACAATATATATTAACTAAAGTTGAGAAGATTAGACTTGTGATGGTCCTATGTGAGGAATATGAAGACAAGATTCCTGAACCAATAGAAAGTCTACATTTCCATATGGAAAATTTTCTAATATTATATCAAGAGGTCTATTGCAATCTTCTGCTTTGACATTAAGTCCTCTGACATAGCTCTCTCTAGATTCAACCCAGTGATTCTACATTAAGATTAGCAACTCTGACAAAGTTTGATAAGCTAGAACCACTTCAATATATTCATTCCTTTTTCATGAAAATGTGACCCTACATTTTACAGCTAAATGCTTATTCCAAAATGTAAAGCCTGCTGCACTCCTAAGCCAAAGTTTGTTAAAATTACAAATTGAAAATATATTAAGGCAGTCAAACTATTTTAATGCCTGCTGTTGGGCATTATTGTACTGAATTCTTGCAAATATTTTCAATATTATCATGACTGACTAATTTAGTTTGTTTGTACACTGATCTCAAATCCAGAAAGTCAAATTCTAGTCTAGAACTGTTGTGACTCAAGGAATAGCTAAGCTGCAAAAAACAACCTTTACTATTGTATGCGAGATGGACAATATGAAGAATATGATTTGTAAATGTGTATGCTATATTCTAGAAATGAAAATATTTCAACATTCTCATGAGGCATCATTTCTACCTAAACCTTTTTATAATTTAGTAAAGGTGATACCTCATCATCATTTCTTTGCATTGGAAACAACCCACCTGTTTTAAACCTGTCAAAAATATTTAATGTGCTTAGTTATTAAATTAGCATGATCAAGCATCAAAATAATATACAAATCAGAATTTTTGTCTCATAATGAATTTCAGAAGAAGTAATCATTGAGATTCTGAAAAATTAATCAAACAGAATCTGAAAATATCAATCAATATTAATTGCGACAAGCAGTTTGACATTAAACTAAATCCTAAATCTTTTCCTGTATTCAGAGAAAAAGAACTCACTCATAGTTATTAAGGAATTAATTGAATTTTGAATGTTTCAAATTTCATTTTAGGATAAATTAATCATATTTTAAAATGGGAATGGGGTTGCATTTGTAGAAGCACTGGGTTGAATCTAGAGAGAACTATGCCAGAGGACTTAATGTGAAAGCAAAAGGTTGCTTAGGTGAACATTGACTAGAGCAGCAGTGGTTCCAACTAAGCAACAATTTGCCTATTTTCATTTGATTTGGTGTGTCTTATATACAATCATTTTAACAATATGTACAAACATACAAACAACTAGTCACTAGTGCACACTGATGTTACACATTCAATAGTGGTGTGTGAAATGCAATATTCAAAATGATAAAATGTAACCAATACAATCTTACATATTTCAAGATGAAATTTTGAATTAAAGAGAGGAATGTGCACTACTACATTTGGCATGTAATCTGCTCCAATATTTTAGTGCAGAGTCTAAGAAAATGAACAAATATCTATACACCAATAATAATGGATTCAATTTTGTTGTGTTCTATACACACTTTTGCATCAAGTGTTACCATGTTTTGAATGTGGTTGCAATATGAAATGGTTAATTAAGGAGTATCATTTGCTAAAATTGTGAAAAAATCAATTTAAAAAAGAATGATGATCAATTTTATTAATTATTTTTTCAAAAAATATTATAAACACAAACATATGGTTTGATTAAAGTTTATTCATTTATTAAATATCAAATACAGTCCATTGAAATCCCTGTGCCTAGCACATGCAGATTCTCAATAAAACAGAAAAATTAGAACATCAATTCTACAATAAAATTAGATAACATTTTTCAAACACAAAGTGGTAATCATTTCTGACAAAGAAATACAAAGCAGTGATTTGGAATAGAATATTCCATTATGAGTAAATCCTCTTGATAATAACACAAAGATTAGCTTGTGAGATGATCATGTCACAGCTATAGTTATTTTGTGTTTGTTTGCTGAATATGTTTTCTATATAGTTACTCTGTTCCACCCTTGAATCAAGTATTCCTAGAAAAGAAACATGTGACTGTTACATTATCTGCCATGGATACTAAGAAACTAACACAGCTCTATGCTGTCTAGAAACAATTAAATCACATCACCACATGACCCTGCCATCAGACCATTTTTGGAGCAGATTTTGCATGTAAGACAACACACTGAAATCATTTATTGACAAATTATTATTTTGCAATTTATAGTGATATTGAAATTCCATCAGTTATGTATTTGTAAATATGTTCAGATCAATATTTATGGTGGTCACATCTGAAATTTTCAAGATTTACCTCAAAATGGACATTTCCGTTTATTTATCAAAACTTAAGTTCATTTTAGCCATAAATCTTGAAAGTTTGATATCTGGTCTGGTATCAGGATATTCGAGACGAGTTCGAGTTACTCGGAAGTTCGAGTATATATTTAAAAAAATTCCGAATTTGACCAAGTTTTTTTTAATTCCGAGTTTTCTTATGGTAAAAAAACATTTGTTTTACAATAATTCTAAGCTAAAAATATTTATTTCCGATTGATAAAGAAATTGAAATTTTAAATAATTTAATTTTAACGGTATTTTCGAGTGGATTTTCGATCGAGTTCGAGTTGTGATGATTTCTCTTACGAGTTTTCCGATCGAGTTTTGCGAGCTTATTCGACGTCGAGTTTTTAACATTCCGAGTACTCGAAAACCCTGTCTGGTATTTAGTCGTTGCGAAAAAGTACTAATAATTATTTCAGTATAGTATGACATCGTGGATTTACTTTCTTTAAGGCAAACCAATATAAGTAGGCTTGACAATAATTAACATACTAAATTTTTTGACATAGCATCATCATTGCTTGTTTGGAAAATATTTAATTAATTTTGATTTCTCATGTTTCCAAAAAAGTTGTTTCTCCATAATTATGAAATCAAAATACTATTTAGCTTTCTTTCATTTAAGCAAATATATGCTTAGGATAAGTATGGATAAGAGTCAAAGCAATATATTTGCTAAAAAGTTACAATTAATCTACAAACTAAATATGAAACATATAATAATAATAAATATCTGTGTGCGTGTGTGTCTATGTATGTGGTGAGCTCAGTGTAAAAAATCAGTAAATGTGGACACACTTTATCACTCAAATGATTCCAACTCTGATTTCCACGCCGTTTATTTCGACATTCGCAAAGACTTTGATTCCATATCCCATAAACGGCTACTTTCTAAGTTAGCCGACGTGGGCTTTGCTAATGACATCCTTTCCCTGCTCTCTTCCTACGTATCCAATCGCGTCCAATGTGTCAAAATAAAGAATACTCTTTCTAACCCTGGTAATGTTGTGAGTGGTGCCCCTCAGGGCAGTGTCCTCGGGCCCCTGCTGTTTCTCCTATTTAAAAACGACATCCCTGACGCTGTTAGGTATTCAAATTGTAAGCTGTTTGCCGATGATCTCAAACTGTATCACAATTCGTTATCTGAGTTACAGCGTGACATCGATTCCGTCCATTCATGGACTCTCAGAAATGGGCTAACTTTTCATTGTGGGAAAACCGAGTTACTGTCTAATAGCGCTGCAGCTGAAACCTACCTCACGCTCTGCGGTGAGGTAATTCGGCGCAGTAATGTCGTCAAAGATCTCGGTGTTTATATCGATGCTTCGCTATCATGGCGGTACCACGTCAAAGTTAAACTTAAGGCCTCTGTTCGCAGTTTCCATAGAGTCAAACGATGTATTCCTTTTTCTTCCCCCTTGCGGACGAAACTAGAAATGTATAGTGCCTGTGTCAAGCCAATTCTTTTGTACAACTCATTTATTTGGTGTCCCGATATTACTTGGTTAAAGAAGCTCGAAAAATTCCAAATGAAAGTTTTTAAATGGGTTTGCGGTACCAGTTCATATCAGAGTCAACTCGTTCAGTTAAAGACCCTGCCTATTTGTTACCACCTGATTTATTCTGACATTCTTCTTTTACACAAACTTATCAACCGGAAATTCGACCTTGAGGTAACCAACTATGTTGTGCTATCTGAAGGGAGAAGTGGCTCCAGACTTGAGAGCAGGGAACTTTTTAAACTGAACAAAACTCGCAAATTCAAGACTCGTGACTCTTACTTTTACCGTTCTGCTGTAAACGCAAATGCCATTCTGGAACAAATGCCTGACCTGTCATTTCAATTGCCCTATGCTCTTTTCAAACGCCGCCTTTTTAATTTTCTACATCTTAAAACTATTGACTTTGATCAGAATATCTCCTGTACCTATTTTGTAAAATGTAAATGTATTACTTGTCGATCCTAATTATTTTCACGTGATGCCTCACCATGGGCCAAATAAAGTCTTTTACTACTACTACTACTACTAATACTACTACTACTACTACTAGCATGGTTGTGTCTCCGATTGTATTTTGTCGATGTAAAAGTACGATTTTTAATTTTTTTATTTATTGGAACACTGTTTACAATTAATTCAATTTTGTTTGTTATTTCTTTTACCGCATTGGAGGAAATTATAATGAATGGAGTTTTTTCAATATTTTTATTTTTAATTGATTGCATGTGAAATACCTAGAAAGCTTTTCAATATCACTTTTCAAATTTTTTGTGGCCCTAAATGCATCATTATCTGTATTTATGTTTAAAGTTGTCATTTACATATATTGCAAATAGAACGGCCCCTGGTACTGTGCCTTGAGGTACTCCTCGATCGGTTGTAATGTAATCAGATTTCATGTTATTCATTAATACATGCTGTTTTCTATTTTTTGAAAAAACTCATAATTATTTTAATTGAATTTTGTTGAAATCCATAATTGTTAAGCTTAATTGATAAAATTTAAAATTCATTGAATTAAAAGCTTTGCTTAAGTCTAGAAGGGCTATGCAACTGGATTTATTTTAAGATTTATTAGCGGATATTTTTTCAATAATTGAAATAATTGCATCACTTGTACTATGTTTAGCGCGAAAACCATATTGTTTGGATGATAAAATATTCTCAGATGCAAGATATTGATTGATTTGAATGTGCAGTAACCTTTCAAATAGCTTACTAAAAGGATGAGTTATTGAAATTGGCCTATAATTTTAAGCAATAAGGGGATCTCCAATTTTATACAAATGTGTTATAGCTGATTTTTCTCCGGAAATTCGTTTTCAACTAAACATTGATTAAATGCAAATAATAAATGGTCACCAAATACATGAAAAAAATTTTTAATTATAAAGTATCATATCCTAGTCAACCTTTTTTGTTTCTCTTTCCAATTATGGTATCAAAATTAATTTGTTCCGTACTCATTGAACGTTATCGTGTAGGTATCGACCATTGCCCAAGATTAGAAACATTCCAATTAGGTCTTAAATAACAAATTGGTAAATAAATATAGTATTTATTTCATAGAAGTATGTAGTCTCTATCATATTGTGTTTGGAAAATTCATTTTTCAGCAAAATGCCCTTGAAAACTATTTCCAAGTTTTGCTTGGTTCCATGTGAGCTTCGAACTTTAATAATTTTCTTTGAACAAGAGGAATAGTATTTGCATACCTAAACAAAGATTTATGTAATTTAAGGGAGGGGGTAAACATTTCATTGTGCACCACTAATGTATGATGTTTTTTTTGCATTAACTTTCTGATTTACATGGCGGAATTATTTGATTCGTTTAGAATTGGGTCTTCAAAGTAATTAGGAATTGATGCATTCAGTTTTTGCTTAGATTCTTTATTCATACCATTGTTGCGATAAACTTTGGAAATACAAAAATATCGATACTGCCCTCCTATAAACTATTGAGAAAAGTCGATTTACTAATATGTAAGTGTCAATTTCATTAATGATTTAAGGTTTTTCAGGTTCTTACCAATATTTTATGTCATAACTAACTATTAATTTTGGCCTTTTGAAATGTCTAAATATGTTAAGTTATTTTATGTTTAGTGCTTTCCATTGAAGTGTTGTCTATTGCTTGAAATAAACAATGGTTGTGTTTTTGAAATTAACTCTAACCGTTTTTATTGGTAATTTTCGAATTTCGGCGATCACAGGGAACTCGACGCTAAAACTACCTCAGAATATTTATTAATTTATTATTTTTTGCAAAAGTTACTTAAATTTATATTGATTCAATAAATCAATATTCAATTAATCCTTCTTCACCAAAGAAAATCCCAACATATATATGTATATGTATGTGTGTATATATAAGTGAGCTGTAAGTTTCTAATTATTCAACTTTTTGCATAGGATACAATATCATGGCACTAGCACGCTTGAAGAATTCTAGAATAACAACATAAAGTTATACAGTCCTATTTATTCTAAAACTATATACATGTACTTCATACATCACAATAAATCTTCAAAATGGTCAGAATTTTGTAGCATCCAGTTCGCGATACTCATTCTAGCTTCACACTTCTACTCCGTGATTGACTGCATCAGGGATAGATGATAAGGATGCATTCCTAGATGCATTTCATTCGATGATTGAACTGATTGTTGAGACTCGAAAACCAGTTCAGATCGTTGAGAGATGGGTGAACTGATTTTGGTGCATCATGTAGAGTAAGTCTTCTCAAACTTAGATACAAGACTTGTGATGCTACTGACAGAAGATTGAAATCTCTTAATGTGGCAGTTGATTATTTGCATAAAGAATTGAACAAATTCAAGTTTAGTAGGCAAATCCATTACGTTCACTCGTTAGAGTCAGCATAACAGTCCGAAAAACACAAATGAAGTGTTATTATATGCCTATCATGCACAGAATTGAATATCGATGATTAATATTCAATATTATTGGTGATCACGAGATCCAAATACATAATGACTAAGCAAAGAGTTTCATTTTGTTCTGTTCACTTTATGCTGTTATTGCAAAAATCTTCAAGCGTGCTAGTGCACCTGATGCTCTATCCTATGCAAAATGGTGCGTAAAAAAATATTACAGCTCATTTATATCTTATGTTACCATTGGCCATCTCTGTATACATATTTAAATTATACTGGAAATATATATATATTTATCCAAATATATTTATTTAAGATGTTTTATGTGATCTATATTGTCCTTTCTCTATTTTTGTTGGTACAATCCAAAAAATATGTGGAAAAGGAACAGGTAAGTTTTCGTTTTTACTTCCATTTTTAATGATTATTTAGGTTGAATTGTTTGTAAACAAAGTTGGACCTTATAGCAATCCCGATGAAACATATCATTATTATTCCCTTCCTGTTTGCCGTCCAAATGAGGTTTCCTATAAGCGCATGTCATTGGGCCAGGTGATTAAAGGCGACCGGCTATCTTATTCATTATTTAAAGTCAACTTTCTAGGTAAACAGCACACGTTTTGCATTCGTTTTTGTACTCGTGCATATAGATTTTTTACTAGGTTTTGATGAAATATAGTTTGTTTTAACATTAAAAAAAATTCTTAGGCTTAGTGGCTTCTTCGATATAATGAGTTTTAAAACAAATGTAAATATTCATTTGCATTTTTTATTTATTATATTTTAGTCAAATATTTGTTTAGAAAACTCATTCAAAGTATTTCTTTGCAAAAAAAAATTGCTCCAATCCGATGTTGCTTCGTTAAAAGCAGCTATTGAAGATGACTATTACTTCGAATTCTTTGTTGGTAAAATTTTTTCTATGTGCTATTTTTCTAAGCTTTTTTAGAGGACATCCCCATGCGCGGATTCGTCGGTGAAGTGAAAGAAGTGTCCATTTGGCCGCATACCCACATTTCATACGTATATGTTCATTTTGATTTTATCTTGTATCACAAAGATAACGAGGTAGAATATTTTAAGGTCAAATAAATATCTAATTTAAAATTCATGTAGATAAAATTCGCTAAAGTGTTTCCTACTCAACTACTTAAACTGCCTGATGCCCCCAGCAAGCCTCTTGATCTTGAGATGACCTACTCCATTAAGTGGCAAGTGTTTCACCCAACCGATTTGAAACTAAGTACTGACAGTCGTGCTCGTAGTTCCCATAAACAGGCTCTAAAAATTCACTGGATCTCTGTGATAAATTCAACGCTCTTAGCTGTATTCCTTGTAATATTCAATGGTCTTGTTCTTGTGAGTTTAAATTCATTCATACTAATAATTCTGTAGATATTCATTGCATTGAATATTACTATTTACGTATAAATTTAATTTGCAGCACTGGTAAATTTCTGAGTGCGAATGCGAAATTTCCAAATTCTATTCAAAAATTTTAATTTTGTAATTTATATAAATTTTTTCAGTGTGCCATAGGAAGGCTGTTTGTACTTTCTACAATATTGAATACTATTAATTGTGTAGCGTTTGAATTGACGCTTTATACAAATTTTCTTTTCTATGCACTTAATAGAAATTACCTGTTTTCTTGATAAGCCCAAGTAGTAGATATCAAAATATCTGTCTCCCTGGCAGACGTCAGAGTTTGCTTTATTGATAACTTCTATTGACTTTGGTAATCATAATCATCACCTAATTATTCAATTCTGGGATTGCAATTCCCATGTTGTCCGTGATCGGGATTACCTATAAATGATTGGTCAAACCGTTCATTAGTCGCACCACCAGCCTACATTTTATGATTCATTCTCACATATATTTTAGGTCATTCTTACGACTACAATTACAAATTTAAAACACAAATTAAGCCTTATAGTGTTAGATAATATATTTATTTGGTGCTTGGCTTATAATATACTGTAAAGCATAAATAGCTCTTGTGCGACGTATTAATTCAATAATTGCTTATTTAATGTTAATTTTTTTATCAAGTATAGAATGTAAAAAGAACTCTACGGAAATATTAATATTACTAGACACATTTTGAGATTGTTTGATTTTTGTGAATTTACTGTCTTTGGAATTTTATTATGTATATATCAGTTTAATATTTTATGTGTTTTTCAAAATTTCTATTTTGCCCGTACAAATGTGACTGAATGTAATCGTGTTAATTAGTTAGGTTTTCCCTGTCTTGTTAATACAGTATTGACAGCAACAACTATATTGCATCCATAATTCTCGATTGGGCCAAAACTTTAAATTGGGCATTTATTAATAATTATGTCGCTTTACCTCCATTAGAATCAGCGCGGCGTTTTTATTCATTGAACGAAGCAGCTGTGATTGTATATTATTTGTAAAAGGAAATAATGTAGTTTGCTCATTTGTAAATGTAGTCATTTTTTAGCTTCGTATTCTAAAGAATGATTTTTCCAAGTTTAACAATACATCGCCGCTAGATGCTGGTAACTTTGAGGATTCTGACAATGGATGGAAAATGATTCATGCAGATGTGTTCAGATTTCCTCATTATAAGTCTCTTCTTAGTTCATTTTTAGGTTAAAATTTTTAACAATTTCGATTTATTTTTACACATCATTCTGCATGCGATATATGTATAACATGCTTTAGGGGATTTTTTCCCAACATTTGAGGTTTTTTATATTGCCCAGAGAATGATTCAAAGATTCGTAAGAAATGCTCATTTTGGGTTTCAATTTTTTTACAATGAAAGAATTTCAAATTCTTTAGTTGCACACATGTGGAGTAAATACTAAAATATAAGTATACTCTTGCACAACAATTTTTTCTCTTTCATTCAAATGCCTTCTCATTGAAGACGGTTATTGTAAGAAAATATATGCTTAGCATTTGTTATATGTATAAGTTTATATATATATATATATATATATATATATATATATATATACGTAAATATTGCTTGTAAATACGTTGTAAATATGTATGTATACCTAATCGATGGCAAATTTACAAACAATAAAGCTATTAAAGATTATCATTCTCTTCCTAATGTGCGATATTTGACGTGAAAAATAAAATGTTTGTTATAAAAGTTATATCAATTTTGTATCGTTTTATCCCTATCAAATACTGAATTACACGGAGCCTTGCTATTTAGCGGACGTTATTTCGGCTCTTTTTAAACTTTTTGCCAATTACAGTTCAATCACTTTTCTGGCCCGTTCAATATTGTTCATTATTTTAAGAAATTTTCTTGCAAAGTGTTGATTTTGATGTGAAAACTTTTTCGAATATATAATTTTATCAATTCATATATTATAATTTGTTTCAAATTCATGCATTTTGCATTCAAGCATTATTGTTAGGCTTTCAGATATTTAGTTTTGCGCCACGTCAGAGATTTTTTATTAATATTTCCTATTTAGGCGTTGGTACTCAAATTTTGGCTCTTGCTGGTTCATTACTTGTCATGGCGGCATTTAATATGTTTCATGTTCGTAACCATGGCACTCTTCAAGTTGCTGCCGTTATTATTTATGCCTTCACTTGTTGTAAGTTATAAGCTATTACTTCGTAGTTACTACTAGATAAGATTCGGATGTAAATTGAGTTGTTTACTTTTGCAAAAGTCTGGGTAAAAACTTTCACGAACTGACTTCAAATATTTATTAAGTGCACTTGAATTTATATTGCAGAGCATGAGTTTAAAATTAATGTTACTCCCGGCAGTTAGGAACACTGCCAACAAAAGTTTGTCTTTAAGCTCCAATGAAAATTGAGACGACTTGTTGTTTTGCGACTTTAAGTATAAAACTTGAATACAAGAATAATGATAGCCTTTACTAAATTGTATATATTGCCGACGTGTTTCATAAGTTGTCTTAGGTTTGGCTGGATTTGTGTCAAATTCTTTTTACATTCAAATCGGTGGAAAAAATTGGGTTGGAAATATGCTGCTGACTTCTAGTATTTTTACAGGTAATATATTTTCTTTATTTAAATTATAATGTTCTTGTATTTTAGGACCACTGTTCTTGTGTTGGTTTTTTGTTAATACGGTGCATTGGGCCTATCAATCAACGCAAGCGTTGCCATTTAGCACGATTCTGTTTCTTTTCTCCATTTTTGTATTCAGTAAGTGGAGTTTTCTAAAATTTATAAAGTTTAGGAAAAATATGTGCCACTATTTGTATTTTGTCAAATATCGTTTTGGCAAAATTTTCTTCGTGTTCACCCAATTCACACGAATTTATTGAGCATTCAGATCTTTCACATTTTAATATAACAATTTCATAACAATGTCTTATTTACGTTTAGCATTCATGAATTCAATAATAAAATAAAAGATTACATAAATGCAGGTTGTTTGTTTGACTTTACGTGCTTCTATTTATTCGTTCAAATTAACCTTAGTACTAAAAATCAATTTGATGAATCAAGTATAATTTCCAGGTTGCTTTTGATGTTTTTATCTTTTGATCTCTGCATACGCCCGTCGTAACAAATTCAATTGTGTTTATCAGATAATCCGTTCAATGTCTTTTCCAAATACTTGTTGATGATCTCATACATTTTCTGCCAATCGGAAGTTGTTTTTGCCTTTTTCATCATGTCAAGGGCTATAGTTAATCATTTTAGAATCCAGGCCTTTTTCACTTGAATAAAAAAATGTATACAATTTATAAAAACAATTATAATTTATTCGTTAGATGGCGTAACTATTGTATTTTTAATGCAATGTGCTTTAGTTGGCTATCCACTATGCCTATTAGGTGGAATCTTTGGCAAAAATTGTGTGAATAACAAATTCAATGCTCCTTGTCGTACAAGAAATGTGGCTCGTGAAATTCCTCCAGCTGAATGGTATAACAAACGAACGATTCATTCATTTGTTGGTGGTCTCGTTTGCTTTGCGTAAGAATAATTTATCATGTGCGAAAACACTTGATTTATCAGATAATGTCATCTGAACATATTTTTGGGCCATGGCACATTTAAATTTTCTTTCTCCAATAAATTGAAAGTTGAATCTTTGCTGATGTATTCCAACAATTTGTGTTTAACATTGACAATTTGTATTTGTTTATTTGCAGGCCACCAGTTTTTTTACCCAAGGTGACCCATTAGTACATTATATATTTTTATTATTCAAATACAACAGCAATGGTTCATTAAATATTTTATTTATTTATCGATGTCTTTGAATCATTAATGGTTGTTTCGGATAAACATTCTACAATATCGTACTCTCTCATTTAAAATGAGAAATCGGATGGAATTTTAGAAACATGGTATTATAAATATATTGATATCGAAAATCGATCAACTTGTAACTTCCGGTTTTCTGAGCATTATTTAAATATTTTTAATTTGGTTCTCAAATTTTGGTTTATTATTATTGAATAAATATTTCCATTTTTTCTCATTTCGAAATTAATGAGGTATGGCCGTTTAAAATTTCCAAATGCAATTGGAAGAGTAGGTTGTGGAGAACGTATGGCCAATGGTTGCTGGACATTTGTGATGTTTAGTTTGGAAGGTATTGCTTATGACACATTTTCTTAATTATTGTATGAACAAACATATTTTTCATATGCTTTTAATTATATGGTGTTCATTCTTTCTCTTATATTCATACAAATAAAATTCATATTCTTTCATACTTAATCATGCGTTTTATGTTTGCATCTAAGATAAAAATAAAGGTTCATTTTTAAAATATTACTCATGCTGGTGGACCCGAGTAAATGATATAAATTGATATTTTCAATGCTACCTATATTGGTCCTAGTTAACAAACTTTAAAGAAAGTTCCTATCAAATGGTGTAAATTTCCTCGAAATCAGCCAAATCGGTACGGGGATATGAGCATTTAAAGTCAAACCTTGTAAATTTAACACACAAAATAATACACACACTATCATAATAGTACATAGAATAAAGATTTTAATTAATTCTCAGAAGTAGTTACATTAAATACCAATAGGGCAAAACATAATTTCAATTAAAAATTTCATCTAGATAAAAATATTAATGATATAACGATTTTAGGTAACACTTAGAAGTAGCTGTTTAATATCAAAAAGTCATTACTAAGAACTTCAATTAGCTACACAGAAACTGAATAAATCAAAAAAATGAGCACAATACAAATTATAAAAGTTTGCAGATGCCCTTGCATCATATAAATGTGATTCCCAAGCATACGTCAGCTGGAGTAGTTTTTTTCGAAGGCACACTATTTTGGAAGATAAAGTTATTAAGGGCTTCATTGCCCTTAGGATAGGTGTGGGACGAACATAAGGGGCGGCAGTTGCTCTCCCAGGCTGGAAACATTCGCTAAGAGCCCCCAAAGTGCTTTCCACTAAAACTCAAATCGTGTTTATAATACGAATTCTCCTCTAAAGCCTGCTTTTGCCTGAGGAATTATTCAATCTAAAGAAGTTGTTATATAGTTCATATACCTTTAAAGCTTTCAAATATTTTTTTAAGCTCGCTAAAGTTGCTATCTAATCTATTTAAACAGTAGCTTCTACTAATAAAAATAGAAACGAACGGCAGGTGATTCTATCGAGCATTATTATTCTAAATGTGTAATACACGATAATTGCTAATAGCAATAAATAATAAATTCATCAATTATTTAGATTTACATTAAATTTGTATTATTCAAAGCATTACCTTGCTATACATTCTTCTAATTTGCTGCATACATTACTAAGACAAGAAGAGTGCGTATTGAAGTTTGTCATATTTTGACTTCCAATAAGCACATTGTCGCATCGGTTGTCCAATTCATTCTCTAATTCACGAATTTTTGCTCTTTTATTGAATATTGTTGTAGAACTATCGTTTTCGGCCAAGAGTTCAGTGGAAGCGGAATTTTCGAATTCCATTAAGGCTCTCTTTGTAGTACTTAATGAAATCTAAATTATAAAAGCATTTCATTAAAATTGTTATCTCGAAATTTCTAAGACAATATTCTAAGTTATATTTTTCACAAAAAAGCTCAATTTGGAGCGAGTAAAATTTTTTGCATACAAAAAATACGTAGACTTTCTTATTAACACCTAACTTCAAAATTTAGCTAAAATTCCTCCGTTATTTTTTCAAAAGGATGGATTTGAAATGTGAATTAAGATAAATGATAATGTATAACTTACAATAACAGGTTACAATTTAAATATGTTAACGCCTTACACAACATTTTCAGCACGTTTAATCGGCAGAGATGGTTGTTGTTGCTGTGCGACGGAATCTGCAACTCTTGTCGCACCAATGGGGAATGATTTACGTGGCATCACGGTTGTATCATCTGTTACAGGATGATCATCAGCACTAATTACTGCAAGATTTTCAGCTCTTGAATTATGAAGCTGACGCATTATGTGTATGTTTTCAGCTCCATATACAGGAAACTCCAATGATTGCCGCTTGGATCTAGAGACAACGACATGAGCTTCAACCGTTCGAGAAACAAGACCACAAAAGTCTGTGAATATCAAATCCGGAGCAGCTTGCTAAAAGCGGATGTTGCAAAATTGCTTGAAATAGCAAAATTTTGATATTACCTTATATTATAATAAAATATTTAAACTAAGTACAATAACTGCATACACTTTTTTTTGAAATTACGAATTAATTAATTTGACAATATAAAGATTCAACGATAAACTAATACATACTCATAACATCGCCTTCTTTATGCCTAATACTATTTTGAGAAATAATCTCAACTGATGTATCAGCGAAAATAGCAGCAAGCTTAATAAACCATGTCGAATTCTCGAATAAATGTATTTTGTAAATAATTTCATATACATTTTACTGATTCAAGAGATAATAACTCATGTAGTGAGTCTGAACTAAGTGTATTTTCATGTAGTGACGACATTGAAAATGTTAGTGATTGCACTACAAATGAAAGTGTGTTGAAAGCAATATAGGTGTTGGCAATGAAGAAGTATGCATCTCTGAATATTCATCACTTTCCATCACTTTGTTTTTTCTAGTTCCTAACAACAAGCTACCATCTTTTGCTAATTTAGTCATTCTTGCCATCATAAATCATGAAGGTATATGATTTTGTACCACTTGTGTAATGATTTAGCGTGTAGAAACTGTTCAAAAAATAGGGACCACTCTGTGCAATTTCTCCCTTCCCACTTGAATAAAATTTAGGAATTATTAAAAATGTGTGTCATGAAACACAGTATATAATGGAAGAAATAGTGCGCAATTACTAAGCGTATTTAGAAATGTATCAATTACGCTGTGAAAATGTTAGACTTCGATTATAGTCAATTTAAAAATTTCTTAAATTCCGTCTTTCCCATTACAGAGAACAACTCTGTTGCTGGGGCATCGAAAATTCTAAATATGAGTTCATTTGAATGCTCAGGCATGACTGAAGTTTAAAAGCAAATTATATAACCAAACTGCCGAACAAATAGCAGTTGTGTCTGTTTCAACTTTCATTTTGTGGAATCCAATTTTACACCAACATTGCTAGAGCTATGTATGCCTATATTAAATTTTTTCATGCTATACAAAGTATACATATTCTAAATGGGCCATTATTGAGGGGATTTTATAAGAGACTGACTATTCATATCTTTAAACTGTATCTTTCTATGAAATTTTATGTTTGCATGCAGTGTTTTTTTATTTCAAAATGCATTGACGTTATTGTTAAGTTTGCTAAAATTTGACATTAAAAAAGGATGTGTCATAATTCCATATACATTAAATATAATTTATAAAATTACCTTACTTCATTTTGTCTTTCACATTTTCCTTGAAATTTGAAGATTAGTACTTAAATTCGTCATCAAATACCATTTACATTTTGTTGAGGGTTCGCTACAGTATTTTATGAATAATTGAACTCATTCTTATATAATATAATTCATCATATGAAAATAATGTATGTGCCATATTCGACAATACATACATATATAATATATGATTCTTCATATTAAAATTATATATGTATCTTGCATTTAAAATCTTATTTATATTATGTATGACAAATCATATGAAAACCATTAATGAATCATATGTGGTAAATCATATTCATACAAATTTATCCTATTCATAAATTTTTCATACAAAATCATATATGGTGGGTTTGTACAGGTTAGCATATAATATTCGTCCTTCCAATAGGAAATCCTGGATACACCACTCATATCCAACCTATGCGTTTGTTAAGAGAAGAAAAATACTCAAACCATAATTTTTGCGTGTTTTTATTTGCATGGGTGTACTCTTTCAAAAAATATATATTTTTTAAAAATTCCCTATTGAGCTATTCAAAAATTATGCTGTTACTATACTTATAATTACTTTCTTATTATTGTCATATTAATGGGAAGAATATAACATTTGCTAAAACTCACCAAAATGTGTGTAAAGGCAAAAGGAATTGGTAAAGTTATAAATTTTGGCTAGGGCCAGTGCCCGTGCCTTTCCGTCGCCCGAACCTATAAAGATACGCTCATTATGACTATAGCTATATTTCATTCATATAGTAGATACGTAACAAGAAAGCCATCGAGTACTATTATACATTTATACTAAGGTTTGAAATCCGGACTAAACCTTAAAAAAAATTTCACCACCTTTGTTTTATATATTTCTAATTTTTTACCGAAAAGTTTTTGATTTACCCAATAAAAATCAATTTTGAAAACCTTTGTGTACATCATTCTGTGTATCGCCTAGTTGGCTACATTGGCTACTAAGAATCAATAACAATGGCATGTAATGAAATGGAAAAATTTGATTAGAAAATCTGTGCGAAATAGATAAAAAATATTGCATTCTATCACCATCATTCGGAACAATTCTCTCTTAATTATTGTCCGCTGTTCTTGATCTATGTTAGCAATCTTGAATACATATTACAGAAAGAAGATCTTTGCCAATCTAGCAAGTTTTTTCTATTTTGCGAAACACCTAAAAAATTCAATTCTGTGCGAAGCATCAACATATAAGACGAATCCTTTTTTTACTACTATCAGATGCAATGCTTGTCATCTAATATTTTTCTTTACTAATTGTACATATTCGGTGAAATATATGGTATTGAATATAAATGACCCTTTATGTTTTTTTCCTACTAATCTTATATACCTTAGAAATAGTGTTAATTTTCCTTACAACCTGTATTTCATGAAATAAAATAACTGCATTTGCTTTACTGTAATTGTTTATTCAACTCAATATGATGGCTATAGACTGTAGTATAATATGGTACAACTATAATTTCTGAATAGCTCAATAGAGATTTTTGCAAAATATTTTTTGAAAGAGTACACCCATGCAAATATTTGAAATGCAAAAATTATTGCTTGAGTATTTTCTTTCCCTTGACACCTCCACAGATCGCGTGTGCGCTGGTATGTGTAGGTGAATTTCAATCATAAATATTCGGGCATATGAAATTTAAAACATGTATATATTTAGTTAACGATTATTGTTTGTCTCTAATCTAACGTAAAATAAGTAAGAAAACAGTCCATAATTTCAAACAATGTTCCCAAAGCCGTTTAGGAAATCCTGGAATATGCACTCATCTATGGGTAAATTTTATCACCTTTGGTGAAAATTTGTGATAAAAATTATTTCACTGCCAGAAATATAATATAATATTTTTGACCTAAAACACTTATTTTTTGAAAACCCCATCTACAGTAAATTATGGTGTTCTAACTTGTACATTTATTTTTGTCGAATATCCTATTGAATTCTAAATTCAAAAATTTTTTATCTTTAACGATGATCCTTTGAAATTAAGGCTTTTTATTCAAATGAATCTCGGGTACACTTACCCATACATTACTTGATAAAACTTTTATATTGTTTTTCAGTTAATCCTATGCCATTCATTGTGTTATTTATTTATATTTTAGATCGATATCAGTCCAAATGAACTACGTGTTCGAGACAATGTGGGGACGTCAACATTATGTTCTCTACGAAATTCTTCTTCTGACCTTTTTATTACTGATTTTGGTCTCGGGTGCGATGGGAATCACTCTCATTTACTTCCAACTTTCCTCTGAAAATTTTCTATGGTGGTGGCGCGCATTCGTAAACACAGGGTAATAATTCAACTTTTTTATTTCCAACCATATACCGCAGATTTTTTTCAAAACACCTATCATTTTGAAATAAATAATAAATGTTGAAAATGACAAGTAAATAGATACTATTTATCATCACTATAGCTGAGTTTTATAATATACGTTTGAATATGTGTAAATATCTGTTTGATTATGCAAATTGGCATTTCCAAATGAGTTATGCAGATCTTTAACAGCGCCTATTTTATATAAAATGGTTTGAGTTTTTACATGGTGAGCTCATTTTTTAATAGTTTTTGTTTTTTAACCTCACTAGATGCATAATACAATTTCACAATATCAATCTTTGTTAGCAACATCTATACGTAATGAAAATAAAATCTCAATACAATATTTAATTTACATATCAATAAATACCATTGTATAGTGAATGGTGCAATGTTACTAAAATAATTTTGAAGTTTGACTGTTGACTCATCCTTTACTACTATAATTGAAAATAGTTAACATTATTTTGTTTGTGATAGATATATACAGTATGCAAAATGTAATTCCTTACATATTGAATATTTCTATATAGTTAAGTTGAATTATTGCTTTGTATTTTTGTACTATAACCCATATTTGGAATAATTATGTTCATACTGCTAATTTTATTTAAATTAAATTTTGTGATATTTTTTTATTAAGTCACTTCTATAGAAAATTGACAAAAGACAAAATGTTTTATCTAATTCCCTTCCAATTGATTTTTAGTAAATGACACAACTCATAATCTTCAATTCGTATTTCATTTACTGTTTGTGTTTAATTTAGTAGAAATGAATAATTGTAAATTCTAAATATTAGACGTGCACATGAATATTTTGTGACGTTGACAGTTTTGGCTTGTTTTAAAGTTTTAAACATTTTGTTTAATGTCTTTTTTAAGTGTTTTTTCGTAATCAACTTTCAACCGAAAAAATCACAAAATTCCAACATCTTTCGTTTCAGACAAATAACGTTTGCTACTATATATTTTTTCAGAAAAATTTTTGTAGCTTGGTGTGGTTCTGTCTAAGAGCAAAAGACATTGTTTTAAATCTTTAAGACGTTTAATGTGTTTGCTTTGTAAAAAAATTGCAAACAGCAGTGACGTAGCCAGCATACAAAATTTGGATATCCAAAGAATTTTCACGAGGGTTGTAAATATTTAATAATAAAATCTCCATTTATTGCAAAAACCTTAATTCTGTCGTTTAGCCACACCAATGCTTCATCATTTTCATGTGCTAATTTATTTCGCAAAAGGACGTCAGAAAACTGATAATTATTCAATAACTTTAAAAATTTCATCATAAGAAACTGATTATTAGATTTTCTTTGTTTAAATTTAAATTCCTAATTCAATTTTAGGAATATTACATTTTGCTACAACTTTTCTATTGTCAAATCATACACATATGAAACTACATTCCAAAGTAGTTCTTGAAGGATTACACAGTAAAATACTTAAAATATATCAAAATAGATTAAATTTACATACACCCAATTACTAAAATAATCTTTATTAATCTTATGTCACAAGAGGTGCTAATATTTTGTATGTTAATTTTCAATCTACCCATGTTGTTTTAGTATAGGCATACTTTTCAATTACCATATCAATTATAGCTCTGGTTTAGGAAATAGGTGGGGGATTAGTGTGCCCCCAAATATTGTAGATTTAAAAATTATTGAAAAATTTTTTGTATGACATTAATTGATATTTGCATTGTCGGATTTCAAATTTGTAAGTAAATATAACTGTCTAACTATTATATTTCTCCAGCAAATTTTATTATTCAATGAACATAAAATTATTGAGTGCCTAAAAATTAGGAACATTTAAGCTCTGGTCTGTAGATTGAGTACTATTTGTTATAGATATTAATATTGGATACACTGTAGAAGAACCCCAAGATCACGTGGAAAGATAGTATTTTCTAAAAATAGCTCAAACTGGTGCATATTTAAGTTCTTAAAAAATACCTTTTGTAATGTAAGCTAACCAGTTTAAATGTATTCTCTTTTTCAAAATTCGGAATAGTTCATGATTATGGGTTTATTATTTGTAGTTTGTAAGGTTATAAGTTGATAATTTAGTCTATGAAGTTAACATGTTGAAAACAATCACCAAACACATTTAATAATTTACATTTTTTTTCATCAGAATAATGATTTTATTAATATGAAATTCTTCATGTCATTAGATACATGTGTAGTGGTTAATTTATCTATCTTATGATACCATTCAATCAATCAACCCTTGGGTAGGCCAAATCACAGCGAATGAAAATCACTTTTTGAAATAAATTTAAACCAGCGAGTACCATTTCTATTTTGAATATACAGTATATTGAATTTAATTTTGAATTTATTTAAGATGTTTAGCATATAAATTTATGATAATTTTAAATGTAATTTCTATTGCACTAAATTTTTGTTAGTATTTATAGACTTCGTAAATTTTTCGAAAAAGAACACCCTACGGTAGGTTACCTCATTCTTCCAATTAAAAAATTTCAATTAAGTATTTCAATAGTTTTTTTAAATCTGATCTTAGAGATCAAGTGAAGATTTTCAATTCCCAAAATCCAAGTTCTAATCTATACGGATTAGGTAAAAAAATTATAAGATGTTCCCTACGCAAGAAACGTTTCCCAAGTTGTCAGTCAGTGGTCTTCAAGAAATTTTTTTGCGAGTGTCCTCCCCAGCAAGCCAGAAAGAGGCTTCTCTAAGGCTGGTTTTTGTCCAACAATAGAAAGGATTTGCTCAAATAATTAAAGAAAGATTGATTCTTGTTTAAGTTCTTTTTTAAGAAGTTAAATTTGCAATTCACCATCTGTGACCCCTTTTGCTTATAAATTTTTTAATAAAATGATTAGAAATTTCATTTTCATGCTTGGTAATGTATTGCTGCTACTTAACAAGCATAGTTTAATTAGGGCTTTATCTAATTGCTTAACTTATTATCTTTCGTTCTTTCTGTTAAAAATTACAAATGTTTATCCATATATTGCTCATGTTTATTGTATTGTTATTCCAACATTTAAATTTACCATTTTTAGCGGTATCATTCGCCAACGCTAATTGAGTTTTCAAAACGAAATCCTTGTGTGGAGTTTAGTGTGGTGATGTCTGTTTAGCGTAGCTAATTTTCTGAGCTGACATTTGATTTTCAAGGCTAAACGTCTCATATTATCCTGAAGAAAGTAGGCTAGCGTGCATAATGATACCATCGTATTTCATATTTCTCTTGCACTCGATGCTTCATTCTGCGATGACCTTGTTTCTCTGTTCTGCTGTTTCATACGCGCGTCCTATTGTCCACTTGGTGACATATTTGATAGTTGCTTTGTTTTTGCTTATAATAATTGGTCGTTTCGCATTGAATTTAAAAGCATAAAGTGGAGAACGTACTTTATTAATTATCTTTTCAAAATAATTTTTTCTTTCATATGCCACAAGATTTAGAAACAAGACATTTCATTATCTGTAGTATTTATACCTTTTAATTATATTTTTCATCAAATTTAGTGAAAACCAACTCAACTTTCAGATTTTCAATAGTGTTTCTGATGATTTTTAGTTAATGTTTTCTGGAAATTCTTTTTATTATTAAACCTATACAGGTTTTTTTGCAAAAGTACGGGTCATGGGTTTCACACATGAGTAACTAAAATGATCTTTTCAATAGTATTTATTCTAAATCAAACATAGTTGCAACTACAAACTGTTTGAATGACAACTAAACGTACATTTTTTAAAGGTTTTATCTAACAACTTTTTCCACAAATTCGCCTGCTAACATGATCTTTGTGCGGTGTGTACGAGTTTATCACTGCCAAAAAGCAATTCAACAAGGCGATTTTCATCCAAACACGGACTACGCGTGACCATTATACACTTCGGTATTTTAGACGTTATTTTTGAAGAATTTCTTCTTTTTCTGACTCTTGTATACTTTGTAATATTTTTTATAAAAAATCCACAATTAACTGACAAAATATTGATTGATAAGACATTGATTTATATCAAATTTATTCTTTCAATGTATTTATAGTGCTAATACGTTGTCTCTCCCTCACAAAATTGAAGGCCGATTCTTAACGAATGATATTCAAAATATATTATTAGTATAACAGCAATTAAATTGTTTATACTAAATAAAAAGTGAAATAATACTTAGCCAATATTTATAACAGGCAAAATTGCTACAAATTGGCGAAATTTCTTATGCCTGTCTCAGATATAGTATGCCCTCCAGAGGAATCTGATTTTGAATGACAAAGTTGTTTCAGTTGCAAATAAACATCATCCAGTTCTTTCTCTGAAAACCCCACATAACTAACGTGGTTTTTTACAAAATTTAGAAACACATATTTACATAAATATGTATCAATATGTGGTGACTGATTCCTGTATTTGTCAAACACTCTAAATATGCATGCAACTAATAATCGAATTGTTATAATTAGAGGTAACGGAAAGATACCTATTATATTTATGTGTTAGCCATTTCAAACAGTGTAATTTTAGTGGATTTTTCTTCAGTAGCAAGACGCATTGAGGGGAGACAGTGTGTCACAAAAGAATTTAACTGATTGTTGACTATTGAAATAATTTTGCTATCAACTTTAGAGAAGGAAGTGAATTGTGTTCTTCAAATTGTTTTTTTTTAATTCAAGCTTTCCTTTTTCAATGATGTTTATATTTGTTCTGTCATGATGAAACGTGAAAATGTTCTTGAGTTGCGAAATAGACTAACTTAGAAAAGTTGATCTACTATACTACAAGTATTAGAAAACTTCCTCCGTGGGGTTCTATATCAATCCCTGCTTTCACTATTATATAATTGTTAAATCTTTAATAGAATTGAAAATTTGAATGCTTTGAGATATTTCATGTCTCGAAGCGTGGAATATAGACAGTAGGTAGTTTTGATTTTGTGAGCTTTTTATTCCTCTCAAGTCAGCATGAAGTATTCCATATTTCCTAAATATTGCTCACTTGTTGAAATTAATTACATTACCCATTCGCTTTTCCTCACGCGCCTTCTACGCATTCGTCTTCATTAACTCAATTACGGCTCTACGTTGACTTCAATTACCAAATAAGTGATAAGTTCTACCGCTGGTCTGTGGTTCTCCCTCGGGTGACATCATTTAACTTGTTATCATCTGCTATTGTCAACATCTCTGCTCGAATTAATAGATATATTTACAAGTTCTGTTTCATAAGTCTGAATTTGTTTGATAGTTGCAAACTAAATAAAAGCTGTAGGTTTTCCACAACTACATTTTATATTATTAAATTACCCTACGTTCTTTCTATCATGTATTGCTTTTCAACACTTGCTTTCTTAAGCTGCTACTTAGCAGGGATTTCTTACCTCTGTTTTATAGTTTAATTTTTAGCAAAGCTATGTTAATGAATTTTTTCATTAGGCAATTAAGTATTATTATTGTTTTAAGTTTTGAGCTTGTCAACCCATTACTATGCTTGAATGTAGATAGATGTAATTTAATATCTTAAACTATAGTAAGTTGATCAGAAGTATTAGTAATAAGATTATTTGCTAATAAAATAGTTTCCCAATTGGAATTTCTTTATTTTTTTGGAACATGCCAGTGTTCTTTGCTAACTGCGCGAAAACTTTAATTATTTTAAACGAGTAATGAAGCCGAAGTAGTATAATGGCATCACAATTTGTTAGAAAATAGCACTCATTCGATAGTAGTATTTATGCTAATACATTTTAATGATCTTAATTCTACTAAAAATCACTATTATAGACATGGAATTATATAACTGTTTTAGGTCCACTGGATTTTTCCTGTACATTTATTCAGTCTATTTCTACCACAGCAAATCGAACATGCATGGATTCCTGCAGAGTGTGGATTATTTCACTTATAACCTGCTTTTGAGTTACGCCTTCTTTCTATCATTCGGCGCCGTATCATTTTATTGCAGCCTTATTTTTATTAAATACATTTATCGCAATCTTAAGATGGATTAATTTCGAAAGATTGAAAGGGTTCTGGACAATTCTGTATTTAGTACTTAATTTGTATATTTCATATCTGTAAATATGATAATTATAGTTTTAATGGTGTTTCATTTTATTAAACTTATTGCAACTGGATTAGTTCATAATAAATTCGCACTTGTTGCAATATATAAATATTATTTCTGAGTATGTTTATGAAAATAATTTCGAGTGCAGAACAGTTATGGAGTCGGGTGAAATTGTTTGGGTAGATACCACTCCAAACTTTAAATGCATTAGTTTTTATTTTTTCTGTTTAATCCATATTTTTCGAATTGTTTCGGACAAGAAACACTCTTTTTGGGAAATATTTGTCAAAATTCGTAAAATTCATAAATTAGCAATTATGTATGACTTGTAATTTTGTGCTAAATTTGTTAATGTAGTATGCTTTAGTGGTTAAAAGTAATCGTATTATTAGCAACCATTACTGTCTAATTTTGCAAAATACATTGGAGTTATCATATTGATTTTCTAGTCCAATCTACGATGCTTCTTTTGAAAGTAAAATAAAAAATTTGATATGGCTTCTGATTTGCTAATTGTACAACTTTTAAAATATATTTTTTAATATTCCCAAAAAATTCTTCATTTTATATCAATCAGTTTTCGTCCTCAAATTTTCAAATTATTAGCCGATGTCTATTTCGGGAGTTAATATATTAAATTTAACATGCTTTAATTTATATTTTTACTGTTTAATTTATATTTTTTCGAATTGTTTCGGACTAGAAAGACACTTTCTGGTTAATATTAATCAAATTTCGTAAACTTCATAAATTTCCAATTATGTAGCCCATGTCCATTTCTGGTTTGCATTTATTCAATTTAGCCAAATATGATATAAGTTCTGAGTGTTTTTTTTATAAAATTGTTACTGATAACGAATTATTTTGGCAGACTCTAATAATTATTGGATTTAATTACCTCTAGTTTATTACTTCTTAATTTTAACAGTGAGCATTCAAGCGCATCTTTGCATTAGGGAGTACCTACATCAAACTTCTAGTGTACCATATTGGTAATTACATCATCACAATTACAGTAATTCACTCATTAATATTGGCACCTAATTCCTAAATTATAGCAAACCAAATTCAGAACTACTTAGGAACAATTTACATACAAAACTAGTAGTGAGTTAAATATGAATTGAGCCAGCATTACCTAGGACGTCTGAATTATTTACATAAATTATGTAAATAAAAATTATGATAAATACATTTATTATTCAACTCAAAATATCTCAACAATTTGATGCAGTTAAGACGATTCTTAACAATCTATTTGACAACTTATTACTAGAGCATAGGATTTACTTTTTTCAAATATTGATATATTATTATTTTTAGAATTTTAATAGAGTAAACAAAATATTAAAAAGTACTAAACTAAATTTCTACAATTCCAAGAATTCCTCTTTTAATGACGCCATTTAGATATAGTATCAGTATTTAATTGTAAACATTTAACTGAATAAATAATATTTTATCTTCTCGTACAATGTGAAGCATGAGGTATTTCAAATCGTTATTTAACAAATTTTTGGTTGCTTTGAATTTTTTTGCTTCTATGCTGTAGTCTTCCTCATCTAGCAGAATGGGATCTTTATTGACCGAGAATTTCAAAATTGTTGAAAACTAACGATCCATATTAAAAAATCACTACAACAAATTCATAATTAAAATTAGGACTAACCCAATAGGTCTCGATAGATTGAGTCAATTGAAAGTAATTTCATTAGTTTGTATTTTTCTCACCACAACCCAAGCTCATATTTCTTAAAAATATCTTAAGCAAAAATTTACTAAGCAACTTAAATTGAGGTTTTACAAGTTACACAACTTTGGAATGCTTTAATTCCATCATAAAATTTTCTATGAAGACCTGTCTATAACATCGGATAAGTTAAAATACTTCAAGCTTGTTTAAACGAGGAACTAACATTTTTTACTTCACTAAGTTACATATGAAAGAAACATCAAAATTATAGTCGTAATTACCCGCGTTACCCAATACAGAAATGGTTTGTAGCACAGTGCAACATTAAGCAAATTTCTCATCAGCGATAAATTTAGGCTAATTTGAATCATTTGCTGAATCCCAAATTTTATTGTCATGAAACCTACTTATTTCTTCAACACTAATTTGAAAATTACTTTTAACTACATGTTTATTCTGAAGATTGATATCAACGCATTGTTAAAAATCACCGCATTTCATGTTTTAGATCGGTCGAGGTTGCTTTAATATTTTTTAGTCATTTATCCGCTCGACTTTTAAGATCCATTAAATATTCCGTAAGGCAAAATTGAGCAAACTTCACGTTTTCTTAAAACAAATAAATTATGTAATGCGAAGTTATGGTATCAAAATCTCTCCAATGCAAAGAGGATTCCTTTAATTTTATTTTTTGAAAATAATCAAAATTTATTCAATTCGTAGCACCGCTACGCTTAGAAATAAGTTCCTGCTTGAAAATATTGAATTCGAAATTACAACATTGTTGAAATCCATTTTACTTGAATTTACAAGAATAATATAATAGAGTTATTATCCATCTTGATATGCTACTCTCTATTTTAAAATTCATTTGGCACAAATTAACATTTAAAGCATTTGTGAAATAGACTCAGCCCACTTTTTGCGAGTGGCAATTAGATAGATTAGGCGGCGTAATTTCTTGAAATAAACTCCGGAGAAATACCGCATTGAGGATGCTGGTTAATTAGAAAAGCGATTTATCGTATATTACATTCACATGAAGAGCTATAGCCATTGCATCTCAGTGTTTCATCTTAAATTGACTCGCCTAAAGGTGGATTAATCCTGCTATTGTGCTATTATACGTAGTTTATTTAACGATTTACGGAGTATCTACAACTTCCCGCGAAAATACATTTATATCATTACTTTGACAAAATATTCCATGGGCAATCTTAATTAGCGAGAAGGACGAATGCTGAATATCGAATTCCAAAATCTCAAACTCAATTTAAAATGGCAGTAATTTGAGAACGTTTTAATTTATGGTATAGAATTTCCAATATAGTTAGTTTAAAATAACAGATAAACTTTCACTTCTTCGAAATTAGTAATAAGGCACTGTAAACCTTTTCGCTAATAAAATGTATACAACACTAAAATATGCGCAGCTAAGGCACCTTTACCAGCACAGTTGACACACTGTGAAAATTACTGCAATTTTGCGGGATTGATTCCACAATGCAAATACTATATTGAAAATAATTGTTTATTTAAAGTTTGAAATTTTCTTAAGATTGAGAAGAGGGTAGTTGTTGGGCTGCGATAATCTGAGCAGCCGTTGGCAGCACCGCATATGGGTTAATTGCTGCGTTTGTACTCGATTGCGAGGTGAATGTAGAAGCTTCTGATACCGGACTGTATGTCGTTGGAGTACCTGAAAAATGAATTGAGGGATACAGGTGAGCTTGTAAGTCGAGCAGCTGCTGTGTGGGCGATTGAGCCTGCTGGGTTTGCTGTTGCAAAGCTGCCAATGCCAACTGTTGTTGCAAAGCAAGAATGGTTTGGTACTGTGCGATATTAGGATATAAGTAGTTCAAACCGGCACCATGAATGCTAAAAAACGGTATAAACATTTCAAACTTATTGAATTCAATATGTGAGTAAAGGCCTTTCTGAGCTATTCGACCTAATGAGGAAACCAAAACGCAATTATTCTTAACTATCTAATAAAACTAATGTAGCTCACTGATTCGTAAGTATTTTGTTAGCATTGTTGATTTCAATTACTAGTATTTAATTAACTAAATCGTTTAGTTCCCTAGACCTAGAAAATGCAATACATGAGAGTTAAGCAACATAAAATTTCTAAAATGTTAACCCTACAGAAAAAATAAATGACCTGTATGTGCAAATCGTGATAACTTGTTCCAAGATATCATTCAATATAATATTCCTAGCTTAAATTTGTATACAAATTACATATAAAAAAAATTCAGTATATTATACAATTGGAGAAAAATAAAATCGCTTCTCAAACTAGATTATGAAGTTTCCTGCATAGGTTAATTAGTTGAGTAAGACCCTATGATATGTCAAGAAAACATTCACTTTGGCAAATACTTGGCAATTCAATGAATCATTCTGGATAGAATCCTACATTTAAAATTTCTCAGAAGTAAAAGTGGAATTTACCCAATAAAATTAAGCTGCTATTTCCAGAAAGTAATTTACAAGCGGCCGTACAATAAAATAAGAAAACGTCACAGTTGATAACTAAAATGAATTACGCTCTCTAACAAAGCGAAAACGAGAAAATTTTTAATCAATGCTAATGAAAGCAAAGCCTGCAAATGACATGTCTAATAAATCACGAAAATATTTAGATATCTATTTGTAATGAAATGGAATTTGCCTATTGAATACGCTACTTGAGTGAAATTCGGAAGACTTAATCAAAAATATAATTGTCTAAAAGCCCAACGGGACACTTAAAACATTGACCAGATATTGTTAAATACTCGAATCATGCCCAGTAAATTAGCATAAATCAACGCGCAGAAATCAACAGCGTTGACATGGCGTGCGCCATAGGTGACGGGTTATAATTAGCATTACGGAAAAAGTTTATAGAGCGAAATTTATAGAATAACTTAAAAATGCATAAGCGGAATATTTTTCTCGAAAAATCGACATTTATTATGCAAATTGGAAACGTTACAATAAAAATAAATCAGATGTTATTATATTCTCAGTGGTGTGGATATTTGATTCTTAAACTTGCTTGATATTAATCTAATGCCTGTACTTATCGACATAAGTTTGATTGTGTAGAAGTAAAGGGTATAGATAGTACACCCTTGTCAAGTAAATCGCAGCGGTGTCAAAATGCAGATAACTACGTCCTTCGAATCAATCCTACTGTTTATATTAAATTGGTTAGAAACAACGTTCGCATACATTCAATGCTATTTGCAGCGCAGCATGAGATTTATTGGAAAACTAAGTTTAACACTCAATCAGTATTAAGCATGTTCCCTTGCTTCAAATGTAAAATTATACGATTATCTTTGTAATAGAATCAAATATCCATATGGATTAATAAGCTGGTAACGCAATCGTTTAAATTCTACATAAAAACGACGTTTATTTAACTTAGTCATGCGGCATAATGCAGAATTTCATTTAGTACAATTGTAAAATCCATGCATTGATTTATCTCAAAATTATTGTTCAACTATCTACAATGAAAGTATTTCAACAAACAATCGTAAATACATGACATAGTGATGGTGAAAATTAGTTGAAAGATGTGCCTATCTAATAAAATAATTTCATATTTAACCCATTTTTCTCCACAACAATATGAATTAAATTTGATACTCAAAAACACAGTAGGGGATAGAAGAAATTATATCCCTACTACAAAATATTACTCTGCTGAAATTGTACAATATATATAATGCCAACTATATGCAATGTTCAAGTGTAAAATTCATGTTTTTTATAGCTGAGTAGCGGTTAATATATCAATATCAATCAGCATGATTTTATAAAATTTATTTATTTGAGATTATATTTGGATTACGAAAAAAATAATTTAATAAATTGTAAAAAACGTATTTAGACGCGTAATTTCAATGTTCGCGCATATTTTTATACGTTTACGCGAAATGTTAAAATGTAGTATCAGTTATTGCTAATGGTAACCGTAAGACGCTGGCAAAACATAAGCTATTGACATTGAAAGAAAGCGCCAACATAAAAAGTTTTTTTAATTGAATTACTGAAGCAAATCTGTAGCGGCAAATTAGAAGAGCTATAATTCCGAATTCAAAAATATTATTTTTGATTTCATTTCTTTATGCATAAATAATTGCTTTTATATTTAAAATTGAATATTGAAGTAGCTTTTCATCTTTGGCCGGGACAAACAGGTGCAGAATACGGGAAAAAGCCCGGTGCATCAGTCTTTAAACAAAACATCAATTTGGACCAACTAATGAAATATTAACTACCAGTTATAGCAGTTTCCCACTAACGCAAGGGAAATAAATTATGCAACCTGCTGGAATAATAAAAAATTAATCAGTACCAAATTTGCCTATTCTCTATACTTAATGCAAATATATTTTGGAACAATTTTAAGTTGCGGGGATTTCAATATAAATACAATTACGCACTTTAAGTGAATTCTTATCATGTTCCCCAAAGAGAAAAAGTGGAGGACGTTTTTAACGATAATGTACATTATCAGTCAGGAATCAATGCCAAACAAATTTTACAGGCACTTGAGTGGTGAAGATTATATCATTTAAAAGTCAATGCTAAGAAAGACGTTAAATCTGAAAGGCAATTTCTATGGACTCTGCATTTTTATAGCTAAACAATGGATTCTGTTTCTTTGTTATAATAACCGCGATATTACTCGCAATTAGATAAATGAAGTAACAATTTAACTAATTAAAAAAGTAGCGATGCGGGAAAATTAAAAAAGTGCGGGAAAATCAGCTGAAATTACGCTTTTGTAAAAGCTCTTTAAATGAATCACTGAAGCTTGAAATTTGAAATTAGTAACTGTATCTAAAGGAACTATTCATGCTAAAAGCAAAAACATTCCACAATTTGGTTAAACAACTTTACAAATGATGAAATTGCTCAAAACAAACGTTAAAACACACTACACACCCAAACTTCTACGAACGAAGAAAAACAATAGGATTATAGTTTTAAAATCCATTTATGTACCACACAAACATTGGTTAATATTCAAAACACGACCGTACACTAACAGTTAACCTTGTGTGATGGAGATGGCATCCAACAATAAACTAGAATAGAACATAGTCATCAGTGAGTAAACAATAAATATGAAGCATCAATAACGAAGTTTACCTTTTTTAAATTTCAGAAAAAATACACAAGAATATATAAGTTTGTCTAAAATGTGATTGAAGTATAAAAGCATTTACAAGGAGTGCACTGCATTCTCGAATAAACAAATTGAATACATGTCTATTTCACACTTACTTGTATTATGTATTTCTCAGCATAAATTTTCTAATAAAAAATTCGGTGAGAAACATTTCTTCTTTATTTAGCCCGCACAGCAAATCAATTTTCCCTCATCAATTACGCGCAATATTTATAAAGTTGAAAACAGAAATTTAATTATTTTTATTGTTGCAGACGTTTTCCCAAAACAGCGCAAAGATTTAAGAGACACTACTGAGAGAAAATTGAATCGTTTACGCGCAACATTCCATTATGTGCATTCCTAGCACATAGAATTACTGTAAGGCCCTTACATTTATAATCCTAAAATAGAACATATGCTTTGCACAAAGTAATTTATATAATTATAATACAACCAAACGAGCATAATTGCTACTTTAAATTGCCAAGATTTTTCCAATTTCCTAACCCTTATCAAGACCTCTGAAACGACGCACGTTGTCGGACTTCTGTCAAAATTTTGTTGACATCACATTATTAACTATATAAATCAATAGAACATTTCAAAAACATTTATTTATAAAGAATATAATGCTATAAATAATAGAAATATTTATTATAATACATAAACTTTGTCTACTGCTTATAATTAATCATTGAAATGAAAAGTTATAGGAATCTAATAAAAATATATTTCATTATTTATACGTGCAATACTGATAAAAATACAGTCACTCAAAACAACACCACTGGTTTTCAAAACAGGACTTTAAAGCTCTATATAACAACCTCTGCATAATATTGATTTATGAAAACAATATAAAAAAAGTCCACAACTGTTTATCATCCAATTGAAAATTTAATAGATTTCATTAAATCTATGAATATGTTTTTGAGACGACTGTATGGATGAGAATCAGAATTCCTATAAATTATAAGATTTTTAAAGCGTTTTTTTATATACTTATGGATTAAATAATTAAAGTCATGCTCCTATAGAATAGCTATTATTGACAAGACATATCAATGTTGAAATATAAAAATATGCAAAACATCAACAAAATTTTGCCAAACGTCCTGATAACGGTTTAATGCGAATTGTTGTATAATTCTCCTGATGCTGTATCATAACTTTCTAGATCTGTAGCAAAGCACCTCACAACCAACTCAATCACTACAGGGCTATGCCACTGAAATTGAAGAAACTAAACTAGTTATGCAGCAGGACAAGCAACCACAGATATTGCTTGGATCACCATGCATTAAAATTTAAAAGTCAATTATATGACACTTTGAAGTGTACAAGGGACATGCATGTACCTCAATATAATTGAACATGCTTGGACAGAATTGAATGGGAGAGCGGCTAAACGTCAACCATTCGAGTATTGAGGATCCTTGGAAGGTGACTGAGCAAGAATTTTATGCAATTTCAAGTAATTTTTTGAAAAGCTTTCGTCTTTTACGGTCATTCTGGTGACTCAGCAAAATTGATGGGTTATCAGATACTATTGAACCTAGAATTCGGTACATATTTTTTCTGTTGTTGAATATTTATTTGGTATGCTGAATACTCACTTTCTTGTAATTTTATCACTATTAGGGTGCCGTCTCATTTCTTTTGTCCAATGTTATTTTTGCTGTGTTCTGATTTTTCAAATATGTAACAAAAAAATAGGATTTTCCCCAATAATTTCCCATGACTTCATTTACAGCGTTTCATTACCTGACTGTAACAATGTTGAAATAACCAAAATGTAAAATGCTAGTGGGTGTTTTAATGCTTTTGTTCAGGTCTGTTGTTAAAATCCATTTTCGAAATTATTGCTCATTGAAATGACTACATTTGTGCATTTTTACCCAACTTTTTTTTAGAAAAGATTGGATGAGTTTGAACAGAATACCGTTACGCACAACACTTTTTCCAGCTGTCCGTTAAAAATGCTCTTATCACGAATACCGATTGTCTTTTCTAAAATTTATTTTCTTCTGGATCTAATTACCATTTGTACTTGACAACTCTTATAAATATTTTGCACTTATTTTTTACATTTCATTGCTGTTCTTGGTTGTCGACAAAAATTTGTGAAACTTTCTTACGACGCGCACATTCTTTTCATTCACAATTTTGCACTGACCCGGTTGTCTTTGATAAAATTCTGCTTCCCTCCAGTAATATAAAATAAAGTTACATTTAATACATGCTAGTAATAACATCCAACTTTCATGCGAATTTTCGTTGGACTCGTCTCTAGGTTGGCTTGATTTATTGTCTCCTTCAAAATTCGAACTGCATTGAATTTGTGATTTTAACATTAATTTCATGCTTCGTGTCAAGTGACTTACGGAGTACATACACTTGCTGTCATTGAATTAACTGCAAATAATTACTTATTGCATTTGAAATATTACTCTTTCGGATTTTGATATTAACGATCATGAAATAAAAGAAAACGGAATACAGATTTATATCATGCCACAGGTAACATGCCAAAATCACAAAAATTTTAATACCGCAAATTTTTGTCATACAATAGGTAATTAAAATTCAGCTACTCAATTTTTATTGTAGGCAGTACACTCCTGTTCAATTTACAATTTTATGGAAAAAAATAAATTCTTGCAGATTTCTATACCAAATTTTATAAATATTAAACAATGCTTGGCTTAATAAACGTATCCATACCCTAAATGTGTTGGGTTGGCCAATAAACCAGGACCAGCTGTTGTCGGTGTAATAGCTCCAGGTCTTAATCCAATAGCAGCGAGATTTGAATTACCTAAAATAACATTTTAGGCTATTGACTTCTTAATACAATAAATATCAAAATGTTACATTAGAGGTTTTAGATTTGGGAAGCAACAATTGCGTTGAAGACAAATACAAGACCACTATAAACAATGGGAAATACGAACAATAAAAATAGAAGGTCATTACGTCGCGCGAAAGGAAATTATAAATAAATGGCTAGTCGCAGAAGCGAAAGCATTATTCATGCCGATAAATGTGTGTCTAGTATCTTACAAAAAAATACCATAGGCATTAACATAGGATTTAACTTTAGAAACTGTGTATAGACCAAGGAGGAAAACGGGTCAACCCGTCGGTTTGCGGGTAACTCTTAGATTTGAAGAACAAATAAGAAGTCAAACATTTGAATCTTGGAAGTCTTTAGAGAATAATGAACTATAAATATTTTGTATCTTTTTACAGATTTTGTATTGTTTTTATTCAGGGTGCAAAAATTGACAGATTACCCCTAGTGGTATATTGGGTAGTATGATCGAATGGATGGTCTTGTGGCGAAAATTTAAGTTAAAGCACGGTCCACGAAACCTTAGGTCCGGCTATTTAAATAAATCAAATTAAGGCCAATTCGGTCCACTTTAAACCTATTTTATGATCTTGCCAAAAAAATTCACTTTCGGTTTTTTCAAGGTTGGGTGTGGTAGAAACCTATAATAAAAAATACACCCTAAAATTGGAAAACCTAAATTGAGTTTTAGAAGAGCATAGGATACTAATGAAAAAATATCAAAATTAGTTTATAAATAATATTGCATTCTCTGGATTTGGGGTGATTTTTTGCAGTTTTGTATTAGTAAATAATGTTTGAAATTTTGGCCAAGCTCAACCCTGCTCAGCTCATGCTCATAACTGATCGTGTATTTGCCATTCATTCGCAAATCAAAAATTAAACCAACAAATGGGTTAAAAGCGCATCAGCATATATATATATATATATAAATTTATGTTTTCATTAATAGGGCATTAAAATGTCTAATGTTAATTGAAAATTGTTAACTAAGGAGATTTTTTGCTACGCTATTTTAGTATGAATTGCTACTTCCAAATTTTTATTCAAATATACACATTGATGACAGATCAAACACATGTTTTGGCAACATTTTGTATGGTGTATATTGTTTAATAAACAATGCAGGCATATGGTTAGCCTACTGATTTTCCAGTTTCGAGTTGGTGAGTGTGTATAGGAAATATTAGTCTTTGGAAAGGCCTACCAATGGATATACGTTTTGTTATTTGTTGTCATTTATAGATGAAATGTAGGCTTTCCGTTATCAATTACCCATATTTTGAATGACTGGCAGTCTCCATCGTCAATGTCCTTGCACCTTATCTATATCATAAATCAATATTCTAGGGAAAAAGCCATAGTTCTTTAACATGTATATGCATACGCGATACGTGGCAGTTGAAAAATCTCTAAATTTCATTCATAGTCTGAAATATTTTGCACATTCTTTGAAAACCATTGGGGAGTGAAATATTGCCATTAAGTAGACAATTGTTGCGTGGAGACACACTTAGCTCTACAATGTTACAAATTACTCGAAAACTGATCCTTAGTTACATTAACAATGAATGTATGTCTTGTACTTGAATACTATAACGACCTGACAATTTAAGCAGGGCAAAAGCAATCACTTATGGTGTTAAAAATTAAATAGCATTTTTAAATATTTTTTGTTGAGTGATTTCTTTATCAATATGTGTCGAAGAACACAAAATGTTGAAGAGCTCGCTAAGTAAAATGTAATTCAGTGTAAACTTACTGCTGCTGAGGGAATTTGTTCTTGGCTTTTGTCCGAGAAATGCCAGATTAACATTTGCTTTTCTGCCGTCAATTACTGGATTTGGATCTTTGCAAGCATCTTCTGCGTAACGCCTTTCTTTCATTGTGACCTAAAACTTAACATCAGTTGCAATTCGAAAATTAGTAATTTTTCTATATTTCACTGAAAACTTAAGCAATTTCTAATGCAATATTTGAATTATTTCCTTTGCACTTGTTGGAAACTATTTGGTTATATTGCGAAAAGTTAGTACACGAAATAAGCGATCATATTTGAAATCTGCATTAGTGTTTTAGTTTTAATTATATTGGAGCCGCAGTTTGAATTCAGCGAAAGTTGAATTACATTGCAAAATAACATTATTAGGTATTCCGACAGGAATTAATAAGTTCACACGTATCATCCGTAACTGCCAACTGTGGTTCAAAAAGTAATTCATTTATACAGCTTGCTCAGATTGTCTGGTCTGTATTTGGTAACGTTTATATAAATGACTAAAATTGAAATTTCCAAAAATTTGCAATTTGTGTGGTGAATATTAGATTGGGTAATAAAATATGCTTAGTGAGAATGATACCAAATTTAGGCCATTCGTGTGCAGACTATGCAAAATTTGAATCTTCAAAGTTGGAATACTTCCCATTCCCCAAATTACCTGGGTTGATTGCAAAAACTAGCATTGTTAAGCAACAGCTATATACTGAAATCAGAGACTACCCTCACATTGTTTTTAGTAGCAACACGGAAATTAGACTGGCTGGCTGCTTCTATATCTGTTTACTCACTGCCACATAACTGCGCGTGTATGCTTTACCCAGTGAAAAGTTGCTTGATTCATTGCTAGTCAATAAAAAAATAATTTATTTACGGCTATACAAAAAAAGTTCTTTTAAAATACATCCAACAATACATCACATTTCTAGGCAAGCCCTGGAACAATGTATTGCAATATTTTGATTAATTGGAAAATATATATATATATATATATATATATTAGTTCAAATGATTTAAAGCAGACACAATCCAGCATTAATTTTTAAGCTCTTTTCTTAAATTAATGAAATATGACTTCTATGACATTTCAGCCACAAAATATAGCTTTTATGACATTATAACTTGCTTTTTAACCGCACCCTGTGTCTGAAAATCATCTAATTTTAAGCAGACTGCAAAATAGACCAACAAAAAATATGACTTTTTACTTTTGGTTACCCTAATTATTAATGAAGAACAACCTCATTTCTTAAGACTGCGTCCTGATATGTCAGAAAAACAACTTGTTTTGTTGCATGACAACTTCCATATCATGGAAAAATATTACTTTTACCTCGAAAATTCCATTTTAAATCAAGTTTTATCTCAGAATATGTTATCCGGTGAAATTCGGTAAACAAGTTAAATTTTACCGGATACCGTATATCCGGATCCGGTTGTGAAATTGCCGATTTTACCGGATATCGAATTCCAGCACATCCCTATTTCTAACCGAATCTACATTGAGGCTAATCTAAGCAGCCCTAACAGCAGTTTGTACTCCATAAAACAGATTTTTTTTCAGACTTTTATATGCTCCCTCATACTTTTTGTCATGGTAACAGATAGATATTTGGTTCAAGTCCAAGCTAGTTTCAAAAATGATCAGAGGCCAATCTTGAAGATATTAGTTTTCTTACTATCATATTATGTCATACCATTTTATTATATTCATTTTGCTAGTTTTTGAATTGGTCTTAGGTAGCACGCAAACGATACAACTTTTGTTGCGAAAGTAATTAAATTTGGTGGTAATTCCAAAGTTGTATCGTTTGCGCGCAGATATAATTGGCTTTGCAACTAGTTGCCAACAGTTGTTTGATTCGAATCTGAGACCCTTCCACATACAACTTCTCAAGTAGGTAAACAACATAATCGCTTCATTTGCGCGCATTCTCGAAACATTTTTCTTAATCAGGAAAGCACCTATGACCAACGCACAGCTCAATAATAGCCTTTCTACACACTTTGTATTGATTATTTAATACGAAATATGACATAAATGACCCAGGACAGACTCTACTTCAAGGATTTGTAAATGTAGTTGGCATATTTGAAGTAGCAGTTAAAATGATGGATGCAACAAAGCAATAATATATTGCACCTATTTTTTAATCCCATTTTGTCGTAATTCAACTGTTATCAAGCAGAACTATTTAATAATAATAAAATGACGTACGTCATTTAAAATAAACGAATTCTTTTAAGTGGAGCAAAATTATTTTTTGGAATTTATATAAATATTTCTACTTTATTACTTGGCTCAGTTTAATAAATATTATGTCATAGAAATCACTTCAGAGCATTAGNATTAGTTCAAATGATTTAAAGCAGACACAATCCAGCATTAATTTTTAAGCTCTTTTCTTAAATTAATGAAATATGACTTCTATGACATTTCAGCCACAAAATATAGCTTT
>CABFPE010000013.1:1085505-1111883 GCA_900660155.1 Hofstenia miamia
CATAGAAAATGAGAAGGTTAAGATACTGTGGGACTTCAACATACAGACCAGAAAAGTGATAGAAGCACGGAGGCCAGACATAGTAGTAGTGGACAAAGGGAAAAGATTGGGAACAGTGATAGACATAGCAGTACCAAAGGACAGAAATGTAGAAAGCAAGGAGAAAGAGAAGATAGACAAGTATAGAGAGTTGGCAGAGGAAATAGAAAGGCTGTGGATTTTATTTGCTGTTATATTGACAAAATTGCATCTTGAGTGCTAAGAACATTACGGAAACCAAATTGTTTTTTCGAAAGAATATTTTCAGATATCAAATATGCATTTATTTGATTATTTAATAATTGTTCAAATAGTTTACTGAAAGGATGGCCAATGCAAATTGGCATATAATTTTGTGCGTTTCGAGGATCGCCTTTTTATATATAGGCCTATGTTTGATTTCTTAAATATATCAGGGAATTGATTATCAATAATGCATTGGTTAAATGTAAATAGTAGATGTTCACTAAAGATATGAAAGTGACGTTTAACAATAAAGATTAGAAGATTATAGGATGCAGTTGATTTATTTGTGTCTAAAGTTTTTATTATGGTTTCTAGTTCATTTGCATTTATGAGTCCAAAAGAAAAGTATGTTTTTCCGGCGAATTTATTAATATTTCTCTTTCTCTTTTATTGGGTAAAATTGAAATTTGCCAGGTTCCTTAAATGTTGTATTTAGATGGTCTATTATTCTTGTTTTTTCCGTTGTAATTTTGTTATCAATACTTAATTCGTTAATGTCAGTTGAAATTCTTTACTTTTTCCAAAATTTTATGAATGTATCGCCATTTTTCGTTTGTATTGCTTAGTTTATCGAAGAACCTTTTCTGTTTTAAGGCAGATTTTTTATTTCTTAATTGTTTAATTATCTTCTTTGATTTTTCGTAATTAGTCCAATTAGTTGTTGTCGGCTCTGTTCTAGCGAGTTCAAACAATTTTCTTTTAATGCTTACTTGTTCACGTATATATTTATCATCAGCATTTGATAAAGCAAATTTTCGCGCCTTTAATTTTACTTTGCGGTACTTAATTGGTGCCGCTTTATTAATTGCATTGCAAATTTCTTTTGAGATATAATTAATCAAGCAAGATCCAGATTTTAATGTGTATATGTAGTTGAACGATATATATTTCAAAAGGATTTCCATTATTTCGTCTGAATAATTTAGATAATCTCTTGCATAAATTATTTTAAAATTATTGGCTTTGGTAGTTACATTACTTATATATGTGCACAGAGCATGGTCACTGAATGATTCAAACATTAAGGATTTAAAAAATAAGTCTATATTTGTTAGGAGGTAGTCAATTAAGTTGTTTTGTTGACAGTCAGTATTTATACAACGAAAATCATATGTGGCACAAAATTCTCTTAACGATTTTTCTCAAGATTATTAAAATAATTTATATTGAAGTCAGCAAATATATTTATAGAATAGTAGGGATCACTTATTTCGGATATTTCATTTGCCTTAAATTTTAGATAGTCAATATGATAATTTTTATTTGGATTGTATGTGCTATTTATCTGTTCTTTATAACATTTATTTTCAAATGATATAATTTCTATTCAGAGTTATTCAAATATATTGTGGTTTAATTAATATTCTAATTTACGCACTGGTTTTAAACATTTTGGAGCCAGTATCATGAGTCCGCCACCTCTACCTAATCGGTTTTTTATGAAAATGTCATAATAATGTCGGTTAGGATTAAACAAATTAGGATCATTGTTATGTTGTAACCAAGTTTCGGTAATTATGAATATTGCGTTTTGTCCTATCTTATTTATTAAGCTTAGAAAGTCATTTATGTTTGAAATTAGACTTCTAGCATTGAGATATACAAATTTATAGTTATTGCGGGAATTTTTTAGTTTTATTTCTACTTGCGATTCTTCTAGAATTGGTACTGGGTTAAGTTTAATATCTCCTGAGAGTAGTAATCTTATGAAATAAAAATATTTATCGAGATTATTAGGAATACACGTACTGAATTTAACTGTATATCCGTAGTATGTTAAAAGAAGAATTAAACATACGATTTGAAGAAAATTGCCNCGGATATTTCATTTGCCTTAAATTTTAGATAGTCAATATGATAATTTTTATTTGGATTGTATGTGCTATTTATCTATTCTTTATAACATTTATTTTCAAATGATATAATTTCTATTCAGAGTTATTCAAATATATTGTGGTTTAATTAATATTCTAATTTACCCACTGGTTTTAAACATTTTGGAGCCAGTATCATGAGTCCGCCACCTCTACCTAATCGGTTTTTTATGAAAATGTCATAATAATGTCGGTTAGGATTAAACAAATTAGGATCATTGTTATGTTGTAACCAAGTTTCGGTAATTATGAATATTGCGTTTTGTCCTATCTTATTTATTAAGCTTAGAAAGTCATTTATGTTTGAAATTAGACTTCTAGCATTGAGATATACAAATTTATAGTTATTGCGGGAATTTTTTAGTTTTATTTCTACTTGCGATTCTTCTAGAATTGGTACTGGGTTAAGTTTAATATCTCCTGAGAGTAGTAATCTTATGAAATAAAAATATTTATCGAGATTATTAGGAATACACGTACTGAATTTAACTGTATATCCGTAGTATGTTAAAAGAAGAATTAAACATACGATTTGAAGAAAATTGCCGTTTGTTTCTCATACATTTTAGGGCCAAACTTTTGCCTTTATTGGATGTAAAATTACGAATAATTTGAAATTATTTTTTTCATTCTCTGTGTATTTTTTATTGATAAATATATATATATATATATATAAATCTTAGTAAAAAATGCTTTGCAAGCTGAAATATATTTATCTGAATATTTTTACTAAGACACACAACAAGTCTCACCGGGAATGTATATAATTAGTTTAACCCTCTCCTGCACTAGGTTGCTGTAGAGCAACACTCTAAAACAATGGACGTCTTCTCATGTGACACCACAGAAACAAAATTTGATGTCATTTTGAAAAGCGAATTCTGTTACAAGCCTGACTACATCTGCTTTAGCAACTTAGAGTGCGTCGGCCATTTTGATTTTGAAGTTTGGTAGAAATTTTTTAAGTAAGGTGATTAAAAATAAAAGACATTATTCAAAAAACATATGCATCTTATGACAAAAAAAATTATGAATATGTGCTGAACATGAGTAGAATTAAACAATGTATTTTCATTGTATCTCACTATTTGTGCTTGTGTGTTTTCAAACAAAGCAATTTCTTGTTGTGGAACAACTTTTGCCTTTATTGGATGTAAAATTACGAATAATTTGAAATTATTTTTTTCATTCTCTGTGTATTTTTTATTGATATATATATATATATATATATATATGTTGCTTGAATACTAAGCTTCTTTATCATTTTATGAAAAGTCAACGAAAATTTTAATTGAAAGTACTTTCGGTATTTACTGTAACTTCGTCCGTCAAAACAAAAAATTATTTGGTGGTAAAAACATGAAAGTAGCAATCATTAATTAAATTAATTAAACTAAAATAAGTGAAGAGTTTGATGACATTTCGTATTTAAATTAGGTTTCTCTTCCTTAAAATAATTTGATTCTGCGATTTTGGTGCATTTGTGTTTCATTAAAATATTAACGTCAGATGTTGATGCTTTATGTATTTTCGAGTCATATAAATTTCGGATTGTAAGTGTTCATATAGATGTTCTTGAATTTGTGTCTTCAAATGTCTTTTGGTTTCACCAATGTAGAAGCTGTCACACGTCTGAAAATTATATTTTTAAGCAGTTGATGATACCAAAAGTTTTTGAATTGGATCTTTGTTACGAATTAAATTGAATATTTTTTCCGAATTTAAAAATGTTATAATTCTTGATTTACTTAGTTTTCTATTTAAATTACACAGAGAATTCTTTTCCAAAATATATTATCTTTGTGTTCTTGTGAATTGTGGTCTAATGAAAAGAATGTTAGAGATTCTTTTGATGTGTTTTGCAATAAATTTTCAGGATACCCATTAGATCTTAGGTTTTCAAATATTTTGTCAAAAGTTTTGTAAGTACATTCTAGGCAGACGATAGTAAAAGGTTCTTCTAAACAAGTTTTTCGGAATTGAATGTTTATATTTATTATCACAGTATGATTAAATGGTATATATAATCCGGTGTTAGTAGGTTTTCTAAAAGCAGACATTTCAAATCCCATTGATGTTTTCTTCAATGTTGCATCTAAAAAATTTATTAAATCTTCTTTTTCATATTCACAAGTAAATTGAATTTCACCTAGCTGCGAATTAATATAAGAAAGAAGCATTGATGCATGATCTTCGTTTTCCATTAAACAAAAATTATCACTGACATAACGTTTCTAATAAAATGGTGGTGTCCTTAAATTTGGAAAAGTCTTTTCGTTCAAATCCATTGCGAAATTCGCAAATGTTGGACCTAATGGAGATCCCATTGCCATCAAATCATGTTGGTTAGACACTTGATTTTCAAACAAAAAGTAAATGTTTGATGAAGCTAATATTAAAAGCTTTCGAAGTGTTTCATTAGTAAATGGAAAGGCTGATTCAGGTGTTAGCGATATTTTATGATCGCAATCGTGTTCTTAACTGGAATTGAAGCAAACAAACTTTTTGCCCAATAACTAACCATGTAAGCATGTATGTTGCACTCTTTAATTTCATTAATAAATTGATTAGTATCAGTAAGAACAAATTCTTTAGGCATAAATGACTTTAATTTTTCATCAAGCCGCTTAGATAAGTTATAAACGTGTGCATTAACCATTGATAAAATAGGTCTATAAGGCGGAGATGTTGCATCTTTATGTATTTTGCAAAGACCGTATAGTCTTGGTGGTTGAGAGCCAGTGTTATGAAAGCAATTATAATACTCGTTGTCTGTTTCTCCCGAATTTTTCATTTGAAGAAGTGTTTTATTGAATTTATCCTCTTGAGATTGAAATATCGAAGTTGAAGTTTTCTTCTTATTTAGCAAAACCTTTTTGAATTTTGTATCATCATCTAAGATTTTCTTCATTTTTTCAATGTATCTGTTTATATTATCTACGGAAATCCATTTCCTTTATGAAATATTGATAAGCAAATACTTAAATCTTTGTCTAGATCTTTAATTAAATTTTTTAGTTTTATTAATTTAGGTGGAACATGAAATTTTTTGTTTATGTATTTATTAAATATTGATTTCACTTTGAATGTCAGTTCATCATATTCAATTTCACTAGGTTTTTCTGACTTCAATAATTGTGAAAACATAAACTCTGTTTCAATTTTGACTAAATGCTTATCAATCTTTTTTGGCCATGACATTTTCATTCCTAAAGATAAAGCAATTTCTTCCTTTTTAGTGAGAATTCGATCAGATAAATTTATTACCGTACTATTTAATGTAAATGTATTATCTTTTGGCAAAATACATTCTTTAATGCAGTAATTTTCTTTTTTGGCGTAATTTGTCTTTTTCTATCATAGGATTCACATTCACTTTTAAAAGCTCTGAAAAATATTTTTTGTTATTCTTTGTTAAGGTTGATATACGTGAATCATATAAATCTTTAAGATTTCCAACATTTTTCTTAACTGATTTATGAATACTGCGCAATGCTTTCAATTGTGAACTTTTAAATAAATCAACATGATCTTTTAAATGTGCTGGCATTTTGATCTTGAGAAATTTTTGTATTACTTCATATTTAATGCACTCCTGGATAAATTGAAATCTTAGTTTTTCTTTTTCAAATTTCCACTAATTGTATATATATATACAATTGTGCTCAATTTAATGTTAACCGATTTCGATTCGAAAATCATCATCAGAATATAATATTTGTGGGAATAAAATTTACAATATACTACACTTTATACTACAATTTAATGATTTTTAAATGTTCATGCAATAAACTTAGTATGGTCATATTACTTTGTTGCTTGTTCAATAATTGATCTTTTTTATGGTTCTTAACTATTAATGCTTCTGAAATCTTCGTATTGGGTGTTCTTATTATTATATAGATATTAAAATTGTTCTTTTTAACATAATGTTGATGCATATATATTTCTGACATTTGATGACCTGATAGATGTTCATTGATCCTAGTTACAAATTGGCGGTTAGTTTCCCCGATGCAAGAAATATTGCATTCTTCCCAATTGCATATATATATATATATATATATATATATATANGAAGAAGAAGAAGAAGAAGAAGAAGAAGAAGAAGAAGAAGAAGAAGAAATATCTATATTTAGGAATTGTTTGAATAATAGTGATAATTTACTTGGATTATGGGGATGCTAGTTTCTATAAATAGAGTCATCAGGATTGTAAAATTTCTAACCTCGCCATTTCAGTCTTTTTATATTATATGTGTAAAAGTATTTTTTAAAATCAATTTTTGTTTTTTATTCTATTTATTTCGTTGATGTATTTTGGTAATTCATTCCATATATTTATAGTTGTGTTTAGAAATGAGTTTTTCATTATTTGATTCTTATACCTAATTGGTTCTTTTGTATTGTTTATTAATTATTTTTGCGGAGAGAAAGTCAATTTTGTTGTATGGAAAAGTATTGCAAATTATTCTGAAGAAGGGCTTTAGGAAATTTATATAGATATAACATTGTGGATGTAGAAATATGTTTGAGATTTTTCTGTATTTATTATTTTTGTTAAAACTATGATTATTAACTGTTACTTTGAGAGCCCAATTTTGTTATACCTGAAATTTTCTGAGGAATTTTTGGTTTATATCTGTGTATATTGGCATAGTTGAAATTACTTAATACTAGAGTATCAATTAATTAAATTTTTGCTCTATTACCTTATGAAAATTATATGACCCTTGAAGGACAGTGTTGTCCATGTGACATCACTTAACAAAATTGTATGTAATATTTATTAATTTGTCATATTCACAAGTTTTTTTGCCACATATTTTGAACTGCAACCAGTTTTCAGACGACTTCAGCTCGTAAAATCTCTCTTCAGACATTTTCTGGGGGAAAAGCTAAAATCATGCAAGTGTCCAACCACAAATCTTTGTTCTTTATTTTGCTTCCCTTTTTGTTCTCCAGCAATATGTGCAAAACCAGAAATTCTTCCATTTATAATTTCTTATATAGAATCAATTGTTTCTTCTGTGCAAAATCTCTTGAATTATACAGTGAAAAAATTACATGATCAGTTAATTTCTGCATTTTACCACTTCACAAATTAACGATCATATTATAAACATTTAGTGTTAAGCCCATGCTACACGAACAACTTTTGTCGCCGATTTTTGTTGGCAACGAAAATCGTTCGTGTAGCACTCCTCTTCCACGACTAAAATCGGGAGTAATTATCTAGACTAAAGTTGTTTGTTCGGTCCAACTAAAGTTGGCGACAAAAGTTGTCCGTTCGGTCCAACAAAAATTGGACAATAAAAATTGTTCGTGTAGCACCCCTTCCGCCAACTTTAGTCGTGAAGTAATTAAATGACAAAAGTTGTTCGTGTAGCAGGGTGCTCCGACCAACTTTTTTGTCGGAGAAATAATTCTCCAACTTTCTAGTAATTATCACCTTGAAAGATAAATAAACAATTTTAAGCTATAATTTCAATCGTTTTCAGAGTTCATTTCCTACTGTAAAATTTAAAATGAGCTAGGTTTATAGAATTAATAATCATGATTTGTACATTTTTATGTTAAAATAAACACATATCACTATGTAGGCATTTCTTTTGTATACTTGCGTATCAGTATTAAATTAAAACAATTAACTCATCAAAAAGATTCCTTTGTAGTAAACAAAAACATTTGAACTGTGCGAGTCATAAAATAGTGTTTAGATTGGGAGGTCGATCACAGCATACATAGCTTTGCGAACTCAAGTATTGTTTGGTTGAATTTCAAAGTAAACACCATCATTCATATTTCGTTATTCATGCACAGTGATAATGATAATCTGCTCTCCAATGAAAATACATTCTGTAGGCCGCGATAGCTCAAAAACAATCGTATTTTTAATGTGATTTCATTAATTTCGATAGTTTTTAGAGCGATGAATATATGCAATCAGTATGAGGAAGTTATTACATTCATATAGTCATCAGAAGAAACATCCCACACTGAATGTTTTTCTTCGACCATTTCAATTAAATTAATAAGATCTTCATGGGACCACACTGTTGACATCTTCATGCTTTAGTGAAATGCGCGCTATAATTATGCAATTTGACGCTCAAATCCAAGGTCATTATTACGATCACTTATTTAGGAATGTAAACAAGCACATTTCATCAGGCGAGGTTTAATAATAGTCAAGAAAATACGAATACAGATATTGAAACAATATATGTTCTTTGAATAAACACATTAAAATATAACATAAAATAGCTTGTTGCTAATTCATATTCCAAAAATTTAATATTGAAAAATATTTTAATATTTTAGTTCAACTGTTGTTAAATGAGCAATATTAATATTTCATATAATAAATATTTCTGCATATTCGGATATTCTTGTAATTCTTTCTTTAAATATTTTACAATGAAATAACTGAAATAATAAAAAGTTGTTGTAACACTATGCTACACGAACAACTTTTGTCACCAATTTTTGTCGCCAACAAAAATCGTTCGTGTAGCATCCCCTCCCCAACTTTTGTCCAAAACTAATTAAATGACTAAAGTTGTTCGTGTAGCATACCAAATTAGCAACAAACGTTGGCGACAAAAGTTGTTTGTTCGGATGACAAAAATCGGCGACAAAAGTTGTTCGTGTAGCATGGGCTTTATATTAGATCGTTATAAATAGTGCATATGGTAGAGATAATTTTTTGTAAATTGACGATATATTCAAGTTGAGCGAAATGTATTGTGTATAATGTCTGTATTAAAATTGCTAAGGATCCTTAATAATAATGTATTATTACACTATTAAATAATTGCCCACAAAAATTAGATCCTATAAATGTCCTACTATCTTACTCATGGTGTACGACGGTGTACCAATAGTGTATATTCAAAAATCCTTCAGAATCAGTAACATAATTCGCCAATGATTGAATCAGTAAGTGTAGGAAAAGATCATTTTAGCTGGTGCTAATCCATGTTTTGTTCCTTCATTTGTAGGAGTTGAACATGAAGTCGAATTTTACATACTTTGCTACAATACAAAATTGTATTCGTGCCATTTCCTTTTTACGTCAGTCTGATGTTGCTGATGATTTATATACAATACAATTTGGCAATAAAACTTAATTTCAAAATTAATTTTAACAATTCACATATATATTGTATAAAAAATATATTGATATGCAACACAGTCTATCACATTTGTACTAACTGTAAAACAACATGTAATTGTTACTAAGAACGAAAGTACATTTATATAGCCTAAAATATATTTCATTTGGACAGCTTTTGGGGTCCAAATCATAAATGATTGCCACTGGTCTGACTTGAATAACTGCAGCACACTGCTCCCGTAAGACTTCAAAATGCAAGTTTTTGCATGCATTATTATGTATTCTCTGCTCAATTTCCTGCAAAAAATTCCGCTTTGAACCAAATTGTGCTGTTAAACCATCACTTGGTCTGAATAAATCATGTTTCCATAACTTTATTGTACAGTGAAGAAAATCCTTGCAAAAAGCAGTTCTAGCTTGTCGCATTTTGGGGCAATACAACAGTTGTTGTGGCTTTGTAAAAATGATTTTTCCACAAGAGTTAATTATTTACAATATTATTATTTATTTCTTCAAATTCATAACCAAAATTCCACCCTACAACGAGATATCATTCTCATTTTCGACAGACTGTCTGAAGCAAAATAAACGATCAAAAAACTATTCACGTGTTAAATTTAATAAAAATATCATGATTCAATCCTTTGTTAATACTGCAATTTATAACTGGAATATATTGCCAAAAGAAATGAAAATAATAGACAACCTCAAAAAACTCAAGAAAGAATTAAAATCATTCATTCTCAAACAAAACTTTATATCAGGTAAATCATGGATAGGATTTCAATTTTATAATAACCACTATACAATAAATCGAAATTAGTAAGCTATCCATAGTCAGTGTTTTTTTATTTTTTTTATTTCATTTTTCGTATTATTTATTTTTTTATTGTACATATTAGTTAATGACGCTATTCATTTGAAATATCAGTGAAATATTGTAAAAAATTCAAATGAATATACAGGGTGTTCAATATTTACTGTTACAAAAGTTTTATTTTTCAAATATTTATCAGATTTTAGACATTTTCTATGATTTCCAGGTGCATAAATCTAAGATAGTACCTAAACTTAAGTTTTGATAAATATGCCGCAAGATTTACAGAAAAGAGCCGCCATTGTAGAGCTATTCAAATCTGGGAAGACAACACCTGACATAGCAAAGACCTTAAGGATCAACAGAATGTTGGTATGGCGAACACTTAAACGGTTCGAATCAACTGGTGACATTGTTAATGAACCTGGTCAAGGTCGGCCTCGTTCTGCCAGAACCAAAAAACTGTTAAAATCAACCAAGGAGAAGCTAAGGAGGAATCCAAAGAGATCCCTAAGAAATCTCGCGAAAGAGGCCAAAGTGTCAGTCGGAACGATGTCTACGATACTCCACAGTGACCTCCAAACATCTCCTTACAAACACCAGAAGAAGCACCTGTTATCTGCAAGTTCAATTGAGAAACGAGCTCAAAGAGCAGATCTCATCTTATCTCGCATCAATGCTGGCACGCTTCCGAACCTGGTTTTCAGTGACGAAAAAAAATTCGATGTCCAACAACACGTTAATGTCCAAAATGATCGGATTTGGTCACGTATGGGTGAGGTCAAGGATCGGGTGGTCACTCGGAGGCAAGGTGCCAAGTCTGTCATGGTTTGGGCCGCTGTAACGGCTGATGGAAAAAGTCCCCTCCTTTTCGTGGATGAAGGAGCCAAGTTGAACCAAGAAAATTATCGCACGTCCATTCTTGAGTCAGCATTGTTGCCTTGGGCGCGAAAACACTTCAAAAAGAGACGTTGGTCATTCCAGCAAGACTCTGCTCCTGCTCATGGAGCCAAAAAGACACAGGAATGGCTAGCAGAGAATGTGCCTGCTTTCATATCGAAGGAAGAATGGCCTCCATCATCTCCAGATTTGAACCCGCTGGACTTTGCAATCTGGTCAATCTTGGAGAACAAAGTCTCAGCTACACACCACACCAGTTTGGACGCTTTGAAAAAGAAATTGAGGAAGGAATGGGATAAAATACCCCAAAAAGTTATTCGTGACTCATGTGAAGCATTCTCCAAACGTTTGCAGAAAGTTGTGGATGCCAATGGCGGTTATATTGAATAAATATTGGATATTTTCGTTGACATATTATTACTTTATACATTTCTATTAATGTAATTACAAATTTTTCATTTTTCTATTAAAATATAAGCTAAAAACTTTGTAACGGTTATTATTGAACACCCTGTAGATTATCTTATCTTATCTTATCTTTATCTCAATATAAATTCATATATAATTTTGAAGCTTATGTAGAGGATTCTCGATTCATTCTCTTCTGATGAGCAAATCAATTCTGTGAAAAGTAAATGTCAGTCTGGAATGGCATTTACACAAGCTGTTTTCTGATACACATTGAAAAAGCTAATAGCATTATGGCAAATATCAACATTAACAAAAATATTAACATAGAGCTGTAAACCATAATTTTCAATATGATCCCAATAATTTTGTGCTTAACTTTCCAATGTTGAAATTAGGTCTACATAAGCAAATGAATGTATAGTTGTTCAGAAACGTGTGCAATCTCTCAGATCAAACATCAATTTCAAATTGCTAAATAACTGAAATAGGTATGTAAGCCTGTCATAGATAATGCAAAACTTGTATATCAAATTTAAGATATGAATAACAAATTGAAAATATATAACTAAATAACCCTGACGCAACTTGTTAGCTTTGACCCTAAGCTGTTTTCGCTAGTTATAAATTTTAGGAATTGTATGGTCGATATAACTACAATATGTTTGCCCGTCTAATTACTAAAGCGAAGCAATTTTGACCTAATACAGCAGCAATATATGTCCTAACCAATTCAAAATTTTGACTGAACCAGTCGGTTGTTTGCATTGCTCTCGCGAATGTAATAATACTATACGTATTAAATGCTGTTTAAAACATATTCACTTGATTGCACAGCTTTTGCTAAAATGGGGAGATGTGGAAAGAATTCCCGGACCCGAAGCTTCATCAACACACAATATGTAGCTCCTGCGCTGGATTTATCGGACGAGAAGAGTTGTTCTTATGTTATTCTTGCCATTGCAAGATGCATTGGACCAAGGAATGCACAGAGTCTTCTTCTTCAGTGTTGGGAGCACTTGTTTAAGTTAAATCAAATATTATTTTATTTTGTAACGAATGTGTTAATTTTGGGAAGAAAGATTTTATTATTACTGTCTTTGCCAGATCTAGTGCTATCACTAGTCATAATATTGACAAATATTTCGGAAAACTTGGGGACACGATGGATTCCCAGACAAAGTAATTCGATCAGAAACTTAAAGAACATGCTGATGAAATTTCAACTAAAATACTTTCTACTGTAGATGGAGGAATTACAATGAAGAGTTTGCTGCTTCGAAGAATTAAAAAAGTCGAAAACAATCACATGAATTCTCGGCGAAACAATGACAGGAAAGAGATATACTAAATTCTGAAACATGTAGATGTAGCGGATATTCTAATTAAAGATATTAAACGCCTTTCTTTGGGTCCTTCTGTATCAGAAATGTCCTTCCCACTACCATCCACTCTGGACACCCACTCACCACGCACTCCTCCAATGTTTCTGCTAGTTTTTCATGAACACTTGTGAACTTCTTCAGCCAATACCCATGTACCTCATCTCTGTCTNCCTCGCCTGCTCTAGCTGTAGCCTTTTCTCCTGCATCTAGTTGTTTGTAGAATCTTCCTTCTTGGGCCTCAAACTTCATGTTGTCTCTTGCTTCCTTTGCACCGCCTTGCTTGTCCTGATCTTCCCTATTTGCTACCTAATCTTTGCCACTTTATTCTCAATTCTTCTTTCCCATGCTGGCTTTCTGTCTCCCTTATCTTCTTGTTGCCTTTCTTCTTCATGTCCGTGCCTACATTCTTCAGCACTTCCCATGCGCCTGCATACACTAAGCTGTTTACTTCTGTGACACTCCTAGCATTACTTCTGTGACACTCCTAGCATCTATCCTCTCCAACACTTTATTGACCTTTGCTGTCTCCACTGCTAGCTTGTGCTTTTCTTAACTCGTCTTGGGACTGGCAACCTAGTTCTCTCACCTATTTCTTCCTTCATCTTTTCCTTGATTGCTGCTTCAGTTTCTGCGTCCACTGGTTCTGCTGCTTCCACCACTTCTGTCACAACGTCAATCACTTCATCTTCCCTTTGCTTAGCCTGTTCAACTCTCTTTTTCCCTTTACTCTCATCCAACTGTAACTTTCGCACTTGTCCTGCAAGCCTCTGCTCTGTAACTTTTAATCCCGTTCCTGCCTTCCTCCATTTGTCCGACATTCTCTTCCTGTAACCCCTCTCATCTCATCTGGCCTGCTTATTATTATTATTATTATTATTGTTATTATTATTGCTTAATGAAGAAAGTCAATAGAGGTTGAGAAATTGAATTACATTAACCATTTCAATGATTTAAGAGAAACACATATTACTTGGCACATTTTTAAGCTGAACATTTCTATTTTTAACTCTCAACAGGGCAATTTGTGGCCGTAAATGATTGGATTTTGCAAATATTGCAGGACAAATGCCCTTTTGTGAGAAGTTTATGATATCCAACGTCTATCGCTCGCGAATTCGACCTCTTATGTTGTCCTGAAGAACTTATGTTTTTTGAAAATCAAAATTCTAGATGTCATCATACTTTTTCATAAGGCTAATAACTAAACAGAGAGGAGCATACAAATCAACGAAAATTGCATTGAATGAAAAATCTTCAATTTTAGTATAATTTCTAAGAAGGACAAATATTACTTTATTCCGAAAATGTCATTTTTTAGAAATGGCCTCAAATGGGCTAAAGATTTGAAATAGATGGGTTGGGCTGGGCTGGGCTGGGCTAGGAACCTTTTCAATCTACTCAGCCCATTTCCATCTCTGGTTGCTCTACTAATTAGATTAACACCATTATTATAATTCCCAGTCAAGTATATTTTGCGAATACATCAGTAAAAAATACGCACTATTGACGGTTTTTTACAGCTGCATTATAATAATAAAAGTAATAATAATAAAAATAATATAATAATAATATGGACGACCTGAAAATGTATGCTAGTTCAAGGAAGATGTTGCAGAAGCAAGTGGAGACACTGGAGAAGGCAAGCAGAGATTCAGGGTTGGAGTTTGGATTAGGAAAGTGTGCAGCAGTGACAATGACTAGAGGCAAGTGTGTGGATGGGGATGGCTTGAGGACAAGCAGTGGGGATAAGATTGAGGAAGTTAAAGAGGGGTAAAAGTACTTAGGTGTGATAGAGAAAGACAGAACGGATCACGAGGAAATGAAGATGAGGCTAAGGAAAGAATACAAAAGGAGAGTAAGGAAGGTACTACAGAAGTCAGCATTGAATGGGCAGAATAGTATAAAAGCAATTAATACATGGGCGATACCAGTGTTGAGATATTCGGCAGGAATAGTTAGATGGAACAAGAATGAACTTAGGGAGCTAGACAGAGAGACAAGGAAGGTACTAGCAGCAGAGAGGGCTTTCAACTTAAATGGAGATGTGGATAGGTTGTACATGGCAAGGCCTAAGGAGGGAAAGGACTGCTAAGTGTGGAGGAAACTGTAGAAGCAGAAGCACTAGGGCTAAAAAATATGTAGAATAGCAACCTAGAGGATCCCTACTAGAGGTCACTAAGGACCTAAGGAAGATAAGAACTGAGAGTGAAGGAAAGAAGGTATACCAGAGTAGGATGGAATCAGAGAGACAAACAAGATATAGGCAGAAGGCAATGCATGGAAAATACTGGAGGAACACAGAAATGTGTGACAGAGAAGAAAGCAACAAGTGGTTAAAGAAGGCAGGACTAAAAAGAGAAACAGAAGTACTGATAATGGCAGCACAGGAGCAAGCGATAAGAACAAACTGGGTGAAGAAGCATATAGACAGAAGAGCAGAAGTAAGTGATAAGTGTAGGCTATGTAAGAAAGAGTGTGAGACAGTAGATCATCTGATAGCAGGATGTGAGAAGTTGGCGCAAAATGAGTATAAGTTCAGGCATGACAAGGTAGGAAAAATGGTAAATTGGAGCTTGAGCAGGCAGCATGGGTTAGAAGCAGGAGACAAGTGGTATGAGCACAAGCCACAGGGCGTCATAGAAAATGAGAAGGTTAAGATACTGTGGGACTTCAACATACAGACCAGCAAAGTGATAGAAGCACGGAGGCCAGACATAGTAGTAGTGGACAAAGGGAAAAGATTGGGAACAGTGATAGACATAGCAGTACCAAAGGACAGAAATGTAGAAAGCAAGGAGAAAGAGAAGATAGACAAGTACAGAGAGTTAGCAGAGGAAATAGAAAGGCTGTGGAAGTTAAAGAAGGTTGAAGTAGTCCCGGTAGTTGTAGGAGCACTAGGAGCAGTGAGTAAGAAGCATAAAAGATACTTGGAGGAGTTGGGAGTACCAAAGTGGGGAGGAGCAGTAGCACAGAAGGCAGCATTGTTAGGAAAAGCTGAGGTCCTAAGGGAAGCTCTCAGACTCCCTGGGAACTGGTGAGTTCCCCGAGCTGAGAGGGATACCAGCATGAAGCTGTGAGAAGTAAGAATAATAACAATAATAAAATCTTTACTACTAATGACAAATATAGTCATAAGTCTAAGTATATGCAATAATAAAAAATGAAGGGTAACAATCAAACAGTATGCGATAAAGGAAGAAGCGATGGTAGAATTCAATTGATTGAACAAGAGGAGATCACAGGCATGGAAGTAGNATCAAACAGTATGCGATAAAGGAAGAAGCGATGGTAGAATTTCGGCTGAACATCTGGTAGCATTAAATTTCCTCTTATATGGTAAGAATGATATTTGGAAGTTAAGATAATTATTAACTCGTGTAGTGGATGAGACTTATCCCCGCAGATATGATCATACATTTTTTAATCTTCTTCTTTGAGCATGTCGGATATTCGATGCTCCCTGATTGACAAATGATATTTCCATGATTTGTTAAGGAATTTTTGAATCTGTCTAAGACTTGTGTAGTCACTACCATATATAGCTAGACCGTAACGTATCTTTGACACAAATAACGATAAAAACACCTCATCGATTTCTTCTATTCAGAAACCTGATTGACGCAAATTAACAAATATGTATTGTTTCTTTTGAAGAGAAGTAATCATTTCATTTACAAGTGTGTCGAATAAACGAATGCTTTGAAAGATAACACCTAGAATGCATTTAGATAAAGGTCAGTTGAAATCAGGGTTGTAATTGCACGATTCTAAACAATTTTTCTCGTGTATCGAGTAAATACAATCATTTCACTACATTTTCGTTTATTTAATGTTATCCATTCACTTCTTGACCATTGCCTGAAATTATCTGTTTCCAGTTGTGCCGGAAAATTCTGACCATTCACACTGTATTGATAAATATCCTTATAGGTAACTGGACATATTAGTTTTGTATCGTCAGCATAAGTGATTAAGTGTGTAGTGAGACTCCTCGATTTTACATTCCATAACTTAGGTCCGTTAATAGTGCATATATTATTAACATATACTGGTGGGTACGCTCATATTTGTAACACTAATTGCATGCATATATATATGTATATATATATATAAATGTAGAAAAATAGCACAATTTAGTTTTTGCCAGAAATGTATTGGTAAGTAAATATACTTTGTTGTCAATAAGGACAAAACAATAAAATGAAAAATGTAAAAAATAAACACTTATTTATATCCATGTCACAGAGAATGTCAATGTAACAAAAAATAGAATATTCTGGAGTAAAAATAGCAACTTTTAACAATAACTAAGCATTATTTTGCTTAGATCCTAGTTCAAGAGCTTCATGTACAGTTAATTGTTTGAAGTGCCTGAGCTGGCTCATTTAGTTTATTAGTGTTCTTTATTTGTTTTTTGGGGAAATTTTACTCTTTGTGTGTGTCCCAAGAAGAAGCTTTTGCTGCTATTGTAGGTTAACCAATGTTTTTGGAAATCTTGAAAACAGTCCAACTTCAAGTCCTTAACGACGTATATTTTATCTATTGCTAGCAATTCGAAGGAAAATAATTTCCTAGATGTTTTAAATACTATTATTTTAGGTGTGTCCCTAAAACAGATTTATATTGCTTATTAGTACAAAATGGAGTAGAGTTGATTTTGTTATATAAAAATGGTTATACATTATCGCAACATGATGATTGGGAAATAGTGTATGTAGGATATTACTATATTGTATTAAAAAATATATTAGAAAGCGCTAAGATTACGCAAAACTAGTTTTTTGGAAAATTTTTTAATGCCTGTTATAGTTTTATAATATATATATATATATATATATATATATATANAAAATTGAAATCTTTTAAAAAGCATTTAAAAATCTTCCTTACGCAAAAATATATTTGGAAAATTATGGCTAGGATACAAATTTTATAACAATGGCTATACTATAACTCGTTATTAAAATAGTACTATAGTGATTTATCCATAGCCTGCAAGATTTCTTTTGTAATTTATGTGAATTGTATATATGTGTTTTTATAAATTTATTGACGCTATTCAGATAAATTATCAGTTATTTAATTGTTAACATTTATCTGAAGAAAGATTATCTTATCTCATCTTATCTTATCTTACAAACTTCAAGTTCAGAGGAAAATCGACGGGTTGATTTCTAAGTCTAAGTCTGCGTTCCAAAGATTGATTCCCTTTTGCATCAGTTGTAGCTGAGAGTGGTCGACCAGAATCGGGGAGCATCTTTGACGGAACCTGTTTCATTGAACTTTGTTACAATAACTTTGATATTGCGTCTTTGGGCGGGTTGAATGTCGAATTCCTCACATAACTGCATATCTGCTTCTGTACTGTTTCCATTGTTAGAATAATATAATCTAACAGCTGGAATTCTCTGTTGCAAATTAAGTCGCATAGCCATCCCAAAAAATTATGAATTTTGAATTTGAACGTCTATATTGTTCAGTAATAACTTTTTGCTCATCCTATATATATATATATATATATATATATATATATATATATATTAAAAAGGACATTTTGAAATTAAATGCTTTAATCGTGAATAAAAAAGAAAATCCTATTTTCCAATAACATTTACGGTGTTGAACAGTTTCTTAAAAATATTTTTTGACGAGAGTTCTAATTTATATGTTAAACGTTTTTGCTACTTCAAATGATGAATTAGGGTAGAAAAATGTTAACCAATGGTTATTTCTTTCTTTAGTCTGACTGGAAACTTTATGCCCTTAATTGAACGTCTTTCAAGTGCATAGATTTCTAAAGTCCGCTAGGAAAACGGCACCAGGTTTTGATGAGCTTCCATACTGGATTATTGTTGAGAATGCAAAANGGTTGACTGAACCCTTGACTCATATTTTAAAATCTACGCCTGAAAAATGGAACCTCCCCTACATTGTGGAAAATAAACAAAATTATTCCGGTTCCTAAACCAAAACAGCCGTTCTGTTTCTATTACCAATGCAGTTGCAGGTTGAGCTGAGAAGATTATCATAAAAACTTACCTTGATCAATCCTACCAATGAGTTTTATCAGAAAATCAATTTGCATTTAGGAAATTAGTTTCGACTACAGGTGCTAGCATCAAAATAATCACTGATGCTCAAATTTGAGCCAACACTATGATTACATCCGTATCATAGCTTTGAATATGTCTAAAGCATTTGACACGTTTTCTTATAGAAGTATCCTTTCAGGGTTAACCAGCATCTTCCCTACTGTAAATCCGTTTGTTACTAACTAGGTACTCAATTTTCTGACAGGAAAATAGCATTACACTTTTATTGGCTGTGAAGGTTCAATTCTCCGTACAACGAGCCAAGGTTTCCTTCAAGGCACTGTTGGGGGACCAACATATTATAATATTGCAGCTAATGCCGTTGATGCTAGCTACAATAATGTAAAACCAACTATTTTTGCTGATGACAACTCTGAAGTTGTTGGTGGGTTTTTCTATAAAAGTGATGGAGCAGCTGAGATTATTGTTAACTTAGAACAATTAAAAAAGAAAAATTTGAAGCTTAATGTAGAAAAATCCAAAGAAATCATACATACCCGTCACAACGCTAGAGATATCACAGAAACTAAGGAAGACAAGCGGACTTCATCTCTCAGAGTTCTAGGTATTGAATTTGATCTAAGATGAACTTTATTACACATACTAGTAAAACCATGGCCTCTGCAACATCCATGCTCTTCCTTTTATATAGACTAAAACATCTGAGTTTTCACAAAGAAGCACTGGAGAGTCTGTATAATTTCTTAGTGCTAAGTAAAATCACTTATGGATGCTCCATTCGGGAAGGGATAAACAAGCAAAATGAGAACAACATTGATAAACTGAAGAGAAAGGACATAAGATATAGTCATTAATAAATACACCAGTATTAGAGAGCATATAAAGATGGTAGATGCGAAGCTCATTAAGAAAGTATATGATCCCGATGGTAAGCATCCTTTATGTTCTTTCATGCCCATTAAATCTAACTAAACAGAAAATAATTTACGTAGCAGACATGTGATTGGTGGAGCATTAGTCAGCGTATTCCCACACGGACACTTGCGATTTTACTTAAGACTTATTTGAGTTATATTTTTTATTATAGATGGTAATCGATAATTCAATAAAATTTCTTATCTTATCCTAATGAACTAAAAATCAAATTGAAATTCAAATCCAAAAACACCTATATTGCCATCAAATGGGGGTGACAAGAAATAGTAGACGAAGGAGAAAGTTTTACTATGTCATTTCTCATGATATACATAATATTTTACATTGTCCTTTTACGTATAAGTTAATCATTTAGTTAACTATAGGTTTATGTAATAACTGCAGCCATGCTAATCTAGTTTTATTTACATTTTTTAAAAAAGTAAAATTTTAAAAATTTTTATATTAAAATGGAAACTCCCCACAGAAAGAAAGGAATCGTAATTAAAAAAGACAATACATTTCTTACAATGAATTTACACATGTCCACAATTGATATTTTAAGAAACATTAAATAATATTTAACATAAAAAAATATGAGCTTGTGAATGTAAAAAACGAAATGTTAATTTTTGGGGGAGAATAAGAGCATCACTAAAATATCTGTTAAGCATCAAGATACCAATCTATGAGTCTGAAGAATGCATTGAAGAGAGCAAATATATTTTTGTGATGATGAAAATGAAAAAGAAAACGAGAATCATTCTTGCAAGAAAATTCCAATCGCTGGTGAAATAACAATAGGAAATGCGATTTGTGCAAAATTTGGAAGAACATCTCTAGGAAGAATTAAAGAGATTTACATTGATAATAAAATTCAGGGTTCATTTCTGTGTTTGTGCAGACAGACAGGAGATACTGCATTATTCAAAGCCAAGACGGGAAGGCATCCGTGATTTCAGTTTTCATCAGGATTTATTTTGTTGTTCCTGAAAACTGTATCAATTGGTAGTCGAGCAGAACTCGTTGTAAAAAAGCTAAATGGAAGCATGCGTAGTGGTACAATTACTCAAAACTAACTACCACTGAAATATGACTTGGATTATTTAACCTTAGTGACATGTATCATTGTATATAAACGTGAGTGGCTCTATGCCTTTGTGGTACACTCTTTTCTTAAATTCAATATTTTTATAAGCTTTCCAATTAATTACTCAATTCCTATATGATTCGGTAATTGCATATACCTAATGCATTTGTGGCACACCTTTGCAATTTCTTAAGACATCTTCACGGTAGGTTTTCACCCAATGGAAATTGCTAAGAGTTATATAAATAGTAAAATCACCTACCCTAAATGTTGAATAGGAATATTTTTAAAATTTAATAATTATTTTTGACCTGCAGAATTTTATTGAAATATAATCTCAAGATCTATAGGACACATTATGGATGAGATACATGTTACAAACACTTGGTTTTTGAAATACAAACTAAAAAACTGTTCTTTTTCACCCAAATTGAAGATGCGTTAAATCAGCACTTGAGCCAGTTACTAGATGGACGATATTTAAATAGGTCCGGGTCGGGCTGGACTACTAAGCAAATGTTTTCAGCCAGCTTTGACTGTGAAAACGTCATAGGGAACTTTATGAAAATTGATCACTATATGTATTTACATTCACTTAGCATTCTAACGCGACCCCAATTACAGATTTAAATGGATGGACTGCATGCTATTTAATGCCTACGGTCTATTGGCCTATTATTCCTATTATGACTTTGGATATAGGTTATTCACAAAAATATATCAAAAATTGAATTTTTATGGATTGGCCTGTCATTATTTTGAATTTTCCTCAAATTAACATTTTGTGATGGTGCTAGATGGTTAATTATAATGGTAAAACAAAGTAGTGTTTGTGAGTCAATCATAATGGACTGAAATGACCCAGGCTCAGTAATTAACTGATAATCTGATCTGAAACAATATGCGACTGTTTACTATCAAATCCCATTATTTTTTGTTGTGAAAATAAAAAATGTTCTCTAGTAAATATATAAATATATTAGGTAGAAGGAAATCGCCTTAAATTAAATATGTATATCTTGTTACAAAACATTTAAAATAATGTAGGCGCTGATTACTTTCTCAATACAACTGATTAAGGGAGCAGAAAGACCAAGAATCGCTTTGTACTTTGGAAATTGTCTCCTAGAATCGCTTTGTATATGTTCTCATAGTAAATGCTATTCTTATTTATATATATATATGCAGGGTGAGCAACAAAAAGTTTCGGCCGATTTAAACTGCATAATCGAATGATAAGTAAAGCTATCAAAAGTACAAATTTATTCTACAAAATCACGAATAATAATACAAAACTTCTATAAAGTTCAAAGTAAATGTTCAAAATGTCCACCTTTCTGTTGAATACACTTCCCAAGTCTTCCCACCACACTGTCACAGACCTTCATACACAATTTTGTTTGGATTGTGGCAAATTTGAAGAGGTCGAGAGGTTTTCGAATAAACAAGCTGCTTCATTGCTCCCCACAAAAAAAATCGAACAGGTTCAGATCAGGTAATCTAGCAGGATATTCGACAGGCCCTCTACAATCTAACCAGTAACCATCAAATGTGTTGTCCAACCATTCAGGAACTTCACGTGCATAATGCGGTGGGGCACCATCTTGCTGGAAATAAATGTTACTGTCATGATTTTGTATCATTGGAAAAAACTGAGTCCTTAACATGTGTACATTTACACTGCCGTCAAAGAAAAACGGACCGATGAGTCCTTGCAAGGACAATGCTGCCCAAACAATCACCCCAGTAAGATTTACTTCTTTTTGAATTGTTATGTGGGGACTTTCGCTGGCTCAGTAGATGCAGTTGTGCCTATTGATGTTACCGTTTAAGTTTAAACGTAGCTTCATCCGACCAGTAAATACGGTCTAGAATGGTTTCATCCTGTCTAACCATGTCAAAAAAGTGTTCTGCATATTCTAACCGTCTGTCTTCATTCTCATCATGTAAGGCATGGAGAAGGTGCGACCGATATGGCTTGAATCTTTTCTTTTTCATGAAATTCACAAGACTTCTCTGACATTGGCCGCGGTGATTTCATTGGAGGCAGTTGTTTGTGAGCTCCTCTCTGCTCTGAAAAGCATCGTTGATGCGAATGGCAATTCCAATGATAGGCATAGCAAACTAGTATCGCCATTTCTAGTGTTCAGCAAAGAAGAACTGCTATCACTGCATACATTCTTCAGAGAGCACTCGAAAATGTTTACAACGTCATCAACATCTACGCATTCACATGAATCACAACATCTAGTAATCCTGCTGTAGCTCATCTCGCACTCCTAGGAAGCCACATAAGATTAAAACAGGTACAAATTTTTTAGTGTTAGGTAGCTCTATGTTTAGGAAATTGCGATCGAAAAATATAATTAAAAACCAGGAAGTCACAGTTCACTCATATCCAGGAGCATGCATTTCTGAATTACAACACACGCTTGAATTATGCCCTATATCCCAAACAAAAAATCGAAACTGTCTTTGTACAAATAGGACGAAACGACATTTTAAAGAATCCAGAAAATTACGAAGCTAAGTACTCGAAGCTTATTAAAGTTATTAGGCAAAAGTTTAATCCTACAAGACTTTTCTTCAGCGAACTTCCTCCTTTCTGCAATAGGTTACTTCAGAGTAACAACGCAATAGTTAAAGTGAACAAAATTATTTTTAACTTGTCTCAAAAATTAAACTTTTCAGTATTTAAGCTATTCACAAATTTTTGTTTAGGTTCTAAGGTCGTCAATAGCAATCTCCTATCAAAAGACGGAATTCATTTTTCACATAACGGAATGTCAAAATTCGTAGTTACTCTCAAATCGATTTTTGAGCCACCATCGCAACGTAAAGCACCACATTTCAAACACACGCCGTCAAAGACTGCAGTCTTTTCATCATTCGTCCAGGGTACATCAATCATAGGCCGCTGCGCTCTGTAACACCGCACCGCCTTTTTATATCGATGAGGTACCTAACTTTAGATACGAATGCTACTTGATTAATTTTTACTGGACTTTTTTGTACTATGGCTTTTTAATTATGTTTTATTTATTTTATTTTTGTTTTAGTACACCCAGGCTACGGAAAAATTACTATAAATTTAAATTTAATTCTGTTCTCAAATCAAAATTATTACTCTTTACTTTTATTTTCCTTATTTCGACTTTCAAATCTAATGAGTATGATTTACTGTTACCAGTACAGTCTTATTTCAATACATATCGATCAACTATGTGTTATTCAAGAACATTTTTAACTATGTTATCCAGGCGCATATGTACTATTAAAAATCGTTCTATGTATCTCTTATACTTTTCCTATTATTAGCGGTAAATGGCATTGAAACTAATCCCTGTCCAATCTTAAATTTTGAATCATACCTCAAAAAATTGAATACCGGCTCAGATATAGTGAATTATGTACATTTAAATTTTATGAATCTAAGCATTAAAAATTTCGAATATAGGGAATTCATTTCAAGCTCTAAAAATAATTTAATTCTCGCAGTTTCCGAAACTTGGTTAAAAAACGAAGATCTAGATAGTCCATGGACTGTTAATGAAACTTAAGCACTATTTAGAAGGGATAGAATTTTGAACAAAGCGTTAGGAAAATCAAAAGGTGGAGGTGTATTATTTTTAATCCCAAAGTCATTTAATCCCAAGATACGCAATGATATTAAGAGTAATAACGAATCAAATTTTGATAGTTTATGGATTGAAATTAGTAATACAATCCAAAATTCACGTTTTAAAAAGCAATTATTAAATGTATCCTACTGTCCGCATAAGAAGTTCTCTAATTCTTTTATTCAACAACTAGNTTATGTACATTTAAATTTTATGAATCTAAGCATTAAAAATTTCGAATATAGGGAATTCATTTCAAGCTCTAAAAATAATTTAATTCTCGCAGTTTCCGAAACTTGGTTAAAAAACGAAGATCTAGATAGTCCATGGACTGTTAATGAAACTTAAGCACTATTTAGAAGGGATAGAATTTTGAACAAAGCGTTAGGAAAATCAAAAGGTGGAGGTGTATTATTTTTAATCCCAAAGTCATTTAATCCCAAGATACGCAATGATATTAAGAGTAATAACGAATCAAATTTTGATAGTTTATGGATTGAAATTAGTAATACAATCCAAAATTCACGTTTTAAAAAGCAATTATTAAATGTATCCTACTGTCCGCATAAGAAGTTCTCTAATTCTTTTATTCAACAACTAGAAGACGAATTATCACTGGTATTTTCTGAAAATAAAGACTTAGTACTTTTCGGGGATTGGAACCTAAATTATTTTAATGCTAATGACATCATCGAGCAGAACACTAATTAACTACATTATAATAGCTGAGAACAACAATCTATATTATAGAGTATCCTACTTCTGAATGCCCATTCTCTGACCACTGTTTTCATTTCAAAGGTCTCATTCACCCCCAAAAAATTACATGAAATTGATTAAAATTCGTGAAAAATGTATTGAAAATATTAATAATTTTAAGTTATCCCTCTCATCAGAAAATTGGTTTCCTGTATATTCTGCATTACAATTTAAATGAAATATTGGAAAACTTTTTAAAACTTTTTGAATTTTATCTCAACAGATTTTGCACTGAAAAGAAAATAATGGTTAAATCCAGTACAAACTCCAAAGCAAACAATACTTTTTCGAATAAACCTTGGATAACTGAAACTTGCAAAGCATTGATTCGCGAAAAGAACAAAACGTATAAACATTTTATGATTTCACGAACCAGCAAGAATTTTGCCGCATATAAAAAGGCTAGAAATGCATCGAATATTGAAACTGGTAAGGCATTCAACGAATTTATTAAGAATGAATATGCGCGCCTTCCAAGTGAACGTTCAAAATGGAAGCTAATACAAGAAATCACAAATTATAAGCGATCAAAATCAAACTCAATTGATGTGATAAAAGATCAGCAAAGAAACAATCTTTCTGACAATTTAGAAATTTCTAATGAATTAAACAAGATTTTGTTAATCTAGGAAAATACAATGGCCCCTCGTTAAGTACGAAAACGTTTCACGCAAAATTTTTACACCCGAAAAATTGAAATCTTTTAAAAAGCATTTAAAAATCTTCCTTACGCAAAAATATATTTGGAAAATTATGGCTAGGATACAAATTTTATAACAATGGCTATACTATAACTCGTTATTAAAATAGTACTATAGTGATTTATCCATAGCCTGCAAGATTTCTTTTGTAATTTATGTGAATTGTATATATGTGTTTTTATAAATTTATTGACGCTATTCAGATAAATTATCAGTTATTTAATTGTTAACATTTATCTGAAGAAAGATTATCTTATCTCATCTTATCTTATCTTACAAACTTCAAGTTCAGAGGAAAATCGACGGGTTGATTTCTAAGTCTAAGTCTGCGTTCCAAAGATTGATTCCCTTTTGCATCAGTTGTAGCTGAGAGTGGTCGACCAGAATCGGGGAGCATCTTTGACGGAACCTGTTTCATTGAACTTTGTTACAATAACTTTGATATTGCGTCT